>WYDI02011624.1:0-45189 GCA_009867235.2 Psittacus erithacus
CCTCTGGCAGGTTAAAGCCATTCCCCTTGGCCTGTCCCTACAGGCCCTTGTCCAAAGCCCCTCTCCAGGTTTCTTGTCAGCCCCTTTAGGGACTGGGAGCTGCCCTAAGGTCCCCCTGGAGCCCTCTGTTCTCCAGGCTGACCAACTCCAACACTTTCAGCCTGTCTTCAAGGCCTGAGGAATTTCTCACCAATTCACATGGATGCAAGGAGAGACAGGAAAATTACTGAAAAATTGCTACTAATTTTTGTGCTTCCTACTGGGGAAGTCCCACTGGCACACAGCAGGAAGAGCACACATGCAGAGCTGGTGACCATGTGTAGGACAGTGGCCAAGCTTATGCATCTGTTTAAGGCTTACAGCAAGCATGTGTATGGTGCAATAACTTCAATTGCATATTGACATAACTGAGTTAGACATTTTAGTGCTAGCAAGAGTGTAGTAACACAAAATTTGGTGTAGACTAACCCCTCTTCTGCCCCAGCAGTCTGGGTAAATACGGAAGGCCTTTATCCTTGGTGTGCTCTACTGTGCAGTGTCTCAGCTGATCCTTTCAAGCTCATTTAGGCGCAGGTGTATTAGACTATGAACACTTAAATAAATCAGGAGGTCTACATAATGACATTAAAGTAGGGCATATATATTCTGAATGTGCTGTGTGCGTGTTTTCAACTCTATGTCAGCAGGACCAGGCCTTTATTTCTGTTTAATTTGTCACAGAAAGTCTTAAAAGTTCTAGCACAAGATATAAATAGGAATCTTCAGAAAAGCAGGGCTGGTTTGTAGGTATTGAGGACTGGCAGTATTGTGCTTGGGTTTTTCCTTCAAGCTGATATTCAATTCAAGTAATTTTTCCCCCCTCTCTTTTTTCTTTTAAATTTAAACGTGGCTAAAGAAGTTACTTTAAAGAATTCTATACGGTTGGTGAATTTGTAAATGGTTTAACAGAGCAAAATTGTTTTCTCAAATAATTCAGACAGTTTTCCACTAGTTAAAAATGCAAAACTATGCTGGCAATGTGGCACTTTAAAATGTGTAAATACTTATGAACGTGAGTACTTTTTGTTGGATTATTCCCATTAACTTAAAAATCACTGTCTATATGAGTGTGTACTTCAAGATATGGGCATTTAATTACAAGGCATTATCTCCATCTTCAGGTGGGGAGATTGAGTCACTTAATGCTTTCCAGACTCTTACCACATCTGAATTCCTGATGCATAGCTGTTTTTCACAGCATCTGAGCTCTCCTCTGCCTATCTATATGCTTCTATGCCATGATGTAAAGGTGCTTGAGGAGAAATTTCTATCTTCATGGGTTGTCTATGCCCTTGTCAGCTCTAGGTGAAGCAGAGCTCTCCACCAACAGGGTCTGCTGTTGGCAGGAGCCAACTGATAACTCATCCTCGTCTATATGCAGAGATTTGGGAAAGCCAAACCATCTGCCATAAGCCACTGTTTGAGATGCAGCAGCTGTTGCTCATGGCAGTAGAAGAGGCGGGTCCTGGCAGTCACAATGGTATCTCACAGAAGTAACAAACCTGTCTCTACACAGATGTCCCTGGGACTGTCTGTCCCACCTCCATCCAAGGGGCCATATTCAGCTCCTTCTTATGGCAGGCCAGATATAGTCTAGGCCTTGAGCCTTTGGACACAAAAAGGTCACTTTATCCCCATTTCGAAGAGCAGGAGTGAAAATTCAATCTCATATTACCCCTTAGCGCCAGTTCAAACATTGCTTTGTACAAGGTATGGATAGATCACAAAATAGGAGCTTATCTACTGATATAGCTGATATCCTGTGATGTAGGGTCTTTCCTGGGTGGCCTCCAATGATGCGCACTTGCAGCCCAGAAGGCAAATTGCATCTTGGGCTGCATAAAAAGAAGCACGACTAGCAGGTTGAGGGAGAGGATTATCCTCTGCGCTGGTGAGACCCCTCCTGGAGTACTGCCTAAAGCTCTGGAGTCTTCAGCACAGCAAAGACGTTGACCTATTGGAGCAAGTCCAGAGGAGGGACACAAAAGTGGCCAGAGGACTGGAGCCCCTCTTTTGTGAGGAAAGGCTGAGAGACTTGGGGTTGTTCAACATGGAGAAGAGAAGGCTTCAGGAAGACGTTGCAGCCTTTCAGTACTTAAAGGGGGCTTATAAGAAAGATGGGGACAAACTTTTTAGCAGAGCCTGTTGTGATAGCACAAGGGATAATGACTTTAAAGAGGGGAGATTCACACTAGATATTAGGAAGACATTTTTTATGATGAGGGTGGTGAAGCACTGGCACAGGGTGCTCAGAGAAGCTGTGGCTGCCCCATCCCTGGCAGTGTTCAAGGCCAGGTTGGGAATAGCATTAGATGGCTTTTAAAGGTCCTTCCAACCAGAAGTATTCTTTGATTCTGGCTTTTGATACACACCAGTAGACCAATATCAGAAAAACAAAGCCTTGCCATCTCCGTTCTATTTCCCAAAATGACCAGCTCAACTGAAGTGTAGACATAGCTGAGGTCCTTGAGATGCTCTAAGTAGAGACCCTCCAAATGACAGGACAGCTGTGAAAACTTTGGTTTTGACTAGAGGTTTGAGACTCTTTTGTTCTAAAGGAACATGTGACACTGTTGTGTGCAGTCATTTCTATTTTGATGGGAATCTTTCAAGTTTGTTTTATATTTATATTCCCTGGTTCCTTTTGTACATGCTGCCTGTGGTGCAACAAGCTTTTTCCCTTTTGCTTTCATCTGATTCTTTGAGAAGACAACTTCTCTTTAATCATTGTCAAAGACAGCTTTGGTTTTTAGGAGGCTTGATTAGTGTACAGGGAATTCAGAGAAGAGAAACAGAGAAAGTAATTTTGAGTTCTAACAAAAGATTAGAAGAAAGTTAACAATGCATATAGCTTGGCCAAGGGGCTATAGATCATCCTGATCTTCTGGTATCTAATGGATGTGGTAAGGAGTTAGAGAAATTTTTAATGGTATAACAACAGAACAAAAAGTTGAGCAGTGAAAACAGGGAAAGGAAAACACAAATCTATACTATGGCACATAAGAAATGGGAAAAAAATAAATAAGGGAAAAAAAAGGAACAATTAAATATTCTAATATAGTCAAGGGTGAATATCTAAAAATTCTTTGTGAATCTCCAGATCCTTTATTTTTACCTATATTGGCCTTCTTGATTCTTGCATGATATGTCAGGTGCAGCACTAGGGATTGTTATTTGAACTAGCTCCAATACAGGGAGATGTATATATGCCTCTATGTAAACATGGCCATAATACATGTGGAAATAGTTGCTCCAAATTGATTCATCTATTTCCAAGTTATGGTGCAATATGAAAGAGACATCATCAGAGAACCTGGAATGGCTGGGTGAAGGCAAATGCCAGAGAGACTGGTAGAGCCAGAGGAATTTTACCAGCTGAATGGACCAAATGGGAATGATAAATGGAACAATGGTTCTTGTTCCTCCAAATCCATAAGGTAAGGGAGAGAGTAACTTTTACAAACACTAAGCTCAGACAGTAGCAGGTGACTTTTATTCACTGATAGGGCAATTTTACCCAAAGTTTCTGACAATAAGCATACTGTAATTTGCTGGGAGTGCCCCTTTTTGCTAACAGCAGAAAAGGTGCACTTCATTTTGGCATCACAGTGGTCTGGATCAGCGCATTCAAGTCCAAGTTAAATTGCAGGGCTCACAAAACTCAGCAGATCTGTGGACTGTCTTTTTCACACAGTAACATCACAATATGCGTTCTTTTGTATATGCCAACATACAGAACAAAAAGTGGACATAGATTTTCCGAGAACCCTTGCTCCTACAATATGGCTGTGATTTAAGAGCCTTTCCTGCCAATTAGCAATCTACTTTTGTGTCTGTGACGAGCGCTACTGGGAAAAAAATAGAGTAGGACCTCTGAGCAAATGTTTCCTTATGGCAGTTTTCTATATGTGGTTGTCACTTAATTGAAGTAAATGTCTTGGACAATTGTGATATGAGTTATTTCAATCTGCCATTGGAATGAATCTTCCTTTTCTGATCTTTTCACAAATGGCTGCGTGTCAAGTAACTGTTTTTCACTTGAAAGCAACAATTAGTGTGAAGGGATGTATTTTGTGCCTTGTGCAATGCTCAGGTGACTGGTGTTTGATGCACCTTAACACTGAAATGAAATCATGAGTGTAACCAGTTCTGGTTGAAAATCTGCAGTAGTGTCAGGGACCAGGAAAGAAGTTGGAATGTTAATGAACAGGTATGTCCTCCCTTCTGTGAGCATGAGCGAGCTGAATGCAGGCAGATCCAAAAGATCCAAGAAGCTAAGTGGTTAATTTTCCTTCCCTTCTTTGTGATCTAAATTTGAGATTAAAGACAGGTGATTTTAAGTAGGCACCGTGAATATTAATTGGAAATAACATTTGTGTGATTGAGACCAGTTTTAGATCAAGACATCATGTTTAAAACATTGGAAAGTGCACACGCAATGTATTCTGATATTGGAAATGCTAATTATTAGGACAGATTAAAAGTGTTACTGATCACTTAGATGTCTAAGATGGGTGGATATTTGAACTTCTAAACCAGTTAAATAGCACAGTTTTCTGGCATTATGTAGTAGTATCTTCAAAAAATATTGTCATGTCACCCCCCTCCCAAATTAACGCTTCTAAGGCCAGTGATGTAGTGTGCTCACACCTTAAGGTAGCACTGTGATTCATGTTTTAATGATAGTGGCTGCTGGCTGTAACTATGGAATGTATTGTCATGGAAACTACACTTTTCTATATTTACACCAGTGCTGGTTATGCGAGAGACAGTACTTGAAAGAAAATCTGGATAATATATAGCTTAATAATGAGACAGGCAAGCTAGGAATAAACAGATCAAAGATACAACAATGTTATGGCTGCTGTTTGTCACCCTGCTACATTTCTAAATGGGCTCAGTCACTGTTTCAGATGATATCTACCACAGGAAGTCAGAAACAAGTGGTGCTGCCATGTCACTTTGGACTAACAGGTTGGTGAAACTTAGATTATTGATGGCATCATGTAGTGAACTCCCCTGACATGCAACGCGCATGTCCAGACTGTTAGAAGAAGTATGAGCTGAATGAATTGAGGACACTGAGTTCTAATAGTCTGTTATTTGCAAGAAATAAATCTTCAGGAATGAAACTGGGCCAGTTCTATCTGTCACTTCAGTCTAGAAACTACTGTCATTTTATTGAGCTCGGGCTCTTGCAAACTCTGAGTTCAAATATACAGAGTAAGAAACAATAACCAGAAAATATTATACCAAATTGGAATTTAGCTACAAACAAAAAAACCAGGGTAAAAAGGAAGTTATGGCATGGTGCGAAAGAAAGAGTAGAATCAAAGCTGTTTCAGGAAATGGTTCTTTTATGGTTTTGAACTTTGCAAAGGGAGGATAAGTTATACTGAAGGAATTCTACTTAAAATTTAGATAAATACATATATGCAATAGACATGCATGTATGAATATTTATATAAATATAAAATCTTAATGGAAGAGGTCTCCTACATTGGGGTCTGCAGACTCAGGTGGATCTGTGCGATTCAGCCTCTTTGCTGCTTGACCTGGCTGCATACAGAGACCTCCATGTACCATTTTCTCCATTCTGTTGTGTAACAAATTCCTAGTTCGGGCTTATTACAGCAAATTGTTTCAGTTGTGCCTTAAGAACTCACTCGCGATTGCCAGGGAGACAAGCTGCTCTCATTTCTTCAGAAAGAGTTTCTAATTTGATAGGCAGAGCTTGGTGAGTTGCAAAAAAGCAGGGTCAAGTCACCGTGAAACAACTGCTGGGTTTACCTTGCTGTCAGCTGCGAAAGCGTCGAAGACATCACTTTCTATATCGTAGCCTTTTGATTTTGTATTTGTGTGCCTGCCATGACCGAACCTAAAACTGGAGGATATGTTCATCCAACTTTTGATATAAATAATCCTCTTAAAAAGCACAGCTAGCGGTTTGCTCATCCAAATGCATTATTATGCATTTTCAGCTGGTGTTGCTTTAACTGAGGGAGCAGCGACAGCTGTAACTGAATCCAAACCAGCGTCATGCTCCCAAACTTCTTTAATTATTGCATTTCTGGAATACAGCAAGCTGTTTGCAGGTTGTAAGGTTATAGTGCTGGCTGGAGTCATTAGTTACATTGCTTCCACAGCAGAGTTCAAAGAGGGTTGAGCTTTAAGCTTCAAGCTGTGCATTCTCTGTGTAACTTTATATCTTTATTCAGTGTCTCCTGCAATACTTCAACCTGTCTATTTGTAAATTTGTGCCTGGAGAAAGCTCCCATGTGGCAAGCCAGGATTGGATAAGTGTTACTTGTATTTCTCTGATTGCAAACTCCTAGCATCTGGGATTTTCAGCTTTGAGTACAGGTTTTTGTTCGTGCCGAGATTCATCTTTTTGGGGAAAGCAAAGGTCATCGCTTCTCCGGAGTTGCGACTGATTTGATTCTTTTTCTCGGGGAGGCGCTGGGAAGGGAATCCTTACTGGAATGCATATTGATAAAGGCTGAGGATTCTGGCTTATTAGATAAGTAATTCTTTCCTTTTTTTTTCCCCTCTTCACTCCCCACAATGACTATGTATTGCAGCAACTCACTGGCTTTTTACCAAATCAGGAGCTGCAGTATTTTTCTTCCGATGGAATAATTTCAGCCCACTTCAGCTAGCATGACAATCTTATGTGATTGTTATGAGTAGGCGTTTACATCCTTTTACATGCTAATACTGCCACACCTGCTAGTCCCCCTCATTTCCATCTCTCTCTCTCTTTTTTTTCCCCCCCTTTTTTTTTCCCCGATGTGAAAACTAATTTCCCAGAGGAAGGGAAATCCTGAGATTCATGATCAATGCTGCATCGCTGATTCATCAACAAAGAAGGGGATGGCTGAATGGGACACAGGTAGAGATTCAAGCAGGCTGCTTCTGACCAGCAAGAGAAAAGCTAGCTGTTGAGCAGCATATGTTGCCACTCCATGTGCTGTATTAGCTACTTGTTTTTAGCCTTCAGTAGGCTGCCACTACTGCAGCACTAAAGGAATGTGCCCTATTGTTAAAAATCCTGACTGCTTTACACCAATGATTTGCCACTGCAAAGTTGCATGCACCAACAACACTTTGTCGTTGATGTTTGGATGCAAGGTAGGATGTGGTTAATGTATTTAAATGCATGCTGTAACTCTTTTGAATATCTGTGCTGTTTAATTTCATGTCTGACTAGAGATTTCAGTGCAAATTGCGATACGTTGCCTATAAATAAGGGCTTATAGCCTGTCTGTTTTTAATGTTAAGAAAAAAGAATCAGAAGTAAAGCTTCCTTATTTCCCAGGGTTGTATGAGTATAAAAATACATAGGAGAGTCTAACGGATTATGAAGTATTTGTTTTAGAGTTGATTGTATACTTAGCTAACAATGCTAAGGTTACTAAGCCACTGCTCTGC
The DNA here is from genome assembly GCA_009867235.2 of Psittacus erithacus. NCBI lineage: Eukaryota > Metazoa > Chordata > Aves > Psittaciformes > Psittacidae > Psittacus > Psittacus erithacus. The sequence goes on from WYDI02011624.1 coordinate 7,471, forward strand.
CATTTGCCCGGCTTTATTGATTTTGATGTGTAATCTGTTATTACAAAAACACAAACCAGCCAGATTGAATGTATTTTTTCCATTTTTATTGCTGGCATGGCTTTTAAACATAAGAGCAATACTAAAGTATACAGCCCTTCAGTTCTCTGTAAGGAATACATAAAGTGAGCTCCTGAACCCATTTTTAAGTCTACAGGAGTATCTTTAAGTGAGTGTTTTCCTTATGGAACTGGACAATCATTTAATTTCCCTTTTAAATTCAAATCAAAAGGTGGCGCAGTTAGCCAGAGAAGTTTCTTTTCCGGCTGTGTAATGCAATCCCACCCCTATTTTTTAAGAAAGGTGTTGGATTGGACTATATTTTTACCCATATGCATCCTGACTTGATATGAGATTATAACCAGCGTTGTTTGTTGTTTCTGTTATTTTACTGAAATAATTGAAAGGTGATGGCATGTATTTAAAACTTATTTTCTTTAGGTAAACAAGTTTGGTTACTGGATCACTGGCTCAATCATGCTGATTTTACTGGGGGAGGGGGGTGTGTGCAGATTTTGTCCCATCCTTTTTCTTGCTATCCTTAAATCCTGGCTGATATTAAAACTGTTCCTCTGTGTTTAAATAGAGTAGGAACTATAGTTACATAAAAAATGGTAGCAATAGTAATTATTTTTAAATCATCTGTGTAACTTTTTAATCCTCAAAAATGGCTAAACTACAAAAATCAGATTTTAGTTGTACAGTCCACAAACTAGGGAACACAGTGTAATTTTCTGAGTTCCTATGTGACAGAGTAGCCTAAATAAAATCAAATAACCTTAGGAAATAGGTTATAGATGGCTCAATGCACCCTAAATATAGTTCAGCTAGAGGTTAATGACAGATCATCTACTACTTTGTATAATATATTTAAACTCAAACTAGGTTACAGTCAAACATTTATTTGTCTACCTTCTTTTCCTCAAACTGCAGCCTGCCTACGTCTCCGGTGACTTGAGACTTCCCTGAACTAAAGTTTCGTGTTTCCTCACTTCCATTATAAATAGGCGAAAATACGTTCCATTAGCGAAAGGGTTATAATTTAATTGCTGTGTCACAATGCCACTAGTGATATAAATAGCATCAAGAGTTTAACAGTTTAAGAGCTTTTTTAATTTTGATCTTTTTCATAAGAAAAATTCTTTTTCTTTTTTCTTTTTTTATTATTTATTTTAACTTTAAAAACTTAACTCTTTTTGTTTTCCAGTGGTAAATTCTAATTACTGAAAGTGAATTGTTAGTCAGGGAAATAAAATGCAAGCAATCCTTCTACAAAGGTAGGCCAGTGGCCTAGGGACTAGTATCCAATTTGTATTCCTGCCTGTAAGCATGATTTTCAAAGGACATTCTTTGATGCACTTAAGTTCTTTCATGATTTTTCAGATCCTGTTAGGAAGGAGCAAGAGAATAAAAATCAAAAATTTCCAGTTTTTTTTCCTCCTCTTTCTTTAGTGCTTCAAGCTCATTAAGTTACTCACAGTCAACGTTTTATCTTCTTGTGGTGGTCTATGAACTACTTCTCAAATGAAAAGTGGATGTGTGGGATAGTGATCCTTTACAGAAAGATGAGAAGGAGAATGAGCAAACTGAGTTATCTTGGGCTGGTTCAACACATGTTGGATTAGTACTCTTTGATATCACTGTCAAGCGTACATGAGATATTCTGTACACATACCAATGCATCACTTCAAATACCTTTTTCTCATTTCCATTTGTTCTGCAGCCTATATCTAAATAAATGACTTTTTGCTTTGGACTCATAGGGTTATATTTCTAGATTTATGGTCGCAGATCCATTGTTTACAAACAAAGAAGTTTGAACATGAAGTAAGGATGTTTCTTTTTAGGAAATCTTTTAGCTACATGGCATGAAATCATGTATCTAAATGTGCTCTTAATATTATGACCTCTACAAGCATGTGGTTCTGGAACTCAGGAAGGAGAGTAATATACCTAATTCTGAGTGGCAGAGGAAATATAGCTAGTGGAATAGACTACAAAAGAATTCAAAGTTCAGGCAAATATCTCCAAGTGATAAAATGACCAAGTCAGGTTATTAACGAGCTTCTTTTGAAAGGACAGTGCAAGTTACAGGTTTGCAGTATTGCTCAAGCTCTTTTATTTACAGGTTTTACTTTTAATTTTACGCCAGATATGGTCTTTTCCTATGGGCACAGAAGTGAGTAAGAGAAATGCGCCGCATCAGAACCATTACACCCATTTTTATCTGTTCCCAATGCCGTATTTTTTCAATCTGCTCACTCCTAACAGGTGGTACCAGGGAGTTAGTCTGGAGGGCAAGAAGGGGGTGTGCATGTCTTACTACGCCATATGTTCCAAAGAAGGCAGTAGAGGAGTCTTAACTGCACCTGCAGGAAGTTCCTTTTTTCAAATTGATTTCATGGACTTTGATAGCTAACCTTGTTCTGGACCTTTACTTTCAATAATGTCCAGTTTTATGATCCCTGACCTTGAAATTGCAAAGAATTCAGAGCACCTGAATTTGAAATGTAAGGTAATGTCTGCCTGAAGTGGCACTACTGCAACCTACTTCAACATATTTAAGCACTTCTCCCATTTCTGGTAGGGAAGTGTCAGCGTTTCCATCACAGTGGTACAGAGCTGAAGCAAAGAGGGAATAAGCAGGTTTTAAAATATGGCCCTCAGGTGCCATGAGGTGTTTTGCAGAACTGTCTTGTTCATAATCTTGCAGGGCTGAGACTTGAATGTATGTCCCCTGAGTCCTAGAGTTGCTCCATAGCTACCGGACAGATTCGTGTCTGTGGATTAAAGGATGTCTTGTGTGTAAGATAGACCTGCATTCCCAGATCTCCATCAAGAGGAGTGCTGAAGCATATATCAGATTCTCACTGAAGATGATGAGACTTAAATGCACACTTAAATGTCAGTGTGTGCTTACTCACTTTGCTGAATTGGGCCCTGCAATATTTTGTTCAGTACTGCAGAAGAGTTACCTCCTGGCTCTTAATATCCTGCTCATTTTGCTCTTATTAGGAATGCTGGGAAGGGATTTCAGGTTGACTGAGACATTTCTTAAATTACATTTCAGCCACAATTCTGACACTTATATGGAAGTGTTCTTTTGCCTTATCTCCTTTACCTCTACATGTTGAAAATAGATATTGAGGAGATGCCACTGAAAGATGAATGACTTCCCTGTTTTTTGACCTTGGCTAGGTATTGTGATAAATCCTACTTTCCTTCTGAATTAGGTTTATTTTTATGTCTGTCCTAGCATAATTTAAAAGTTGGGGTTTTTGAAAAAGGGATAAGATATACCTCTCTCTCTTCCCTGTCTCCTTTCTTTCCTCCTAGAGCATTTGTCACAGCCAGTCCTCCAGCACAACAGCTGATTTTGGTGGGTTTTTCCTACTACTTGTCTGTTTTAGCTGAAATAGGAAAATAGTGACCTATTCCATTATCCAAGGTGAGCATAGAAGTAAAACCACTTGTTTCTTCAGCTGCCAAAACTTCTCTGTTTTGAAAAACTGTTGCAATACAGAAGGTTTTATTATTGAAACAAATATTAGATGGTATTACTAAATGTCTTGGCGTTCACATTTATTATCATGACCAAACTACTAGAAAACTACTAGTTTTTCTGCACTGGCATTAGTCTCTTGAACAAACTCTTGTATGTCACTTAGTTCTTAATTGAGCATAGTCTCTATATTGTCATAGTCTAGATCTGATAATTGTAAGAAACAGTAATTTGAGAACAGGGGAAAGTACTTCTCCAACTAGGTCTGTTACACGGTAGACCATGCTCAAAGCCTTGCATGCTTTAGCTTCTTGATGCATGTCCATGAAGACAAGTGGGATTTTCCATTCCATGGGAGAGTTTGAGGTGGTTTCTAGATGTAGTTCTATAGAATATTCATTCAAATGATACATGAGCTTTTGAAATTAATCTTCCAGCTCTACCCATGTGTCCTGCTTTGTTTTGCATTACAGAGTAGGTTTGGGATGCCTTTTTTGATGAAACTAAGCAGAAAGATGAACTCCAGGAACACACCAAGTACCCTGTAAAATCTTGCAGGTATTTGGTTTATAAAAATAGGTTAACAGTATTTCAAAGTAAAACACAAAATGTGTAATGTTATGGTTGAGTCCTTAACAGCTCTTCATCCTGTGGCTCCATTCCTGCTGCTTGCTGACGTGGACATAACCTCTGACTCCACTCACGTATTTCAGTTCTGATTTTTGGGGCACCAGAGCTGGACAGATGTAAAAATTTGTGGTCATTCTGACTTCTGTTTTCCATGTATAGAAACTGATGTATTGTATAGGGTTTTAGAATGCTCTGTAAGAGTTCACTGCTTATTCATAGACAATCAGCAGAGTAAGTCAGCTGGAACATTGCTGCCACTTGCTATGTATAACATTTGACAGTGGCACTGAGAAACCTCCTTCCACATATTATTCTTGTTGGGCCACTGTGGTGTTAAAATAAAAATGCTCAGCAATAGAAGGAGCTGCAGAAGAGATGGAACATTGCTACGGGCAAGTGGCTCTGAGTATGACTGGCTGTGTCACAGAGGATTTGTGCATTAATGTACAGTGCTCAAGGAAGAGAGAGTTTTTCTTCTCTCTCTGGCATAGCATCTATGCAAACTACCATGGGGTGTAAGCTCAAGCACATTCAGCTTGCTATATCTTTTCTTTCTGTTAGGTATTGCCTAAAACCCTCTACACTTTAAAACTCTTGGCTTAAGTACAAGTGCAATCCCTTCCCAGCAGTTCCCAGCCATCATCAGTGTATATGGGAACAGATGAGCTATACATTGTACTCCAAGGCCACCAGACTGAATTTTTCTGAGGCCAAAGTAGTAAGTTATAAGGCTGTGGGACCCTGCCAGGATCTCCTCCCAGTATTGAAAAGTTAATAAAGCAGGTTCTGCTCTTCAGAACTTCTTGTTCCATTGAGGAGCATTGCACTGGTGAAATAGCCTGGTATCAAGGTGAGTAGACAGCAACTTAGTAAATTAGCCTGAGCTTATTATTTTTCAGAGTGGGTGTTGCAGAAATCAGTATTGCAGGAGGTACAAGGCTGGCAGAAACCTAAGGAGAGGTAGGAGGCAGGAGGAGGAAGATCCAGGTGGGGCAAGTGGAGGAAAGGCATGACGAAGGTAGATGCAGAGACAGCAGCTCAGTAGTAGGATGAGAAGGCAGTGGCCTGGGCAAGTGTTTTGAGGAGGCAAGAAGAGAAAGCAAGACTGGTGAGGTCTGGCTAGATGGAAAATGAAAATAATATTGTTAGGTCTTGAATCCTCTGAAATGCTGGGCCCATCTCCTCAGTCAGGTAAGGTTCAAGTCACAGGTTAAGGTATTCAAACAGGCATTGCCATTTCAGTCTTGGAAGGAGCTCACCTGCTAGCTGTCATTCACTGGCAGTGGCCAATGTCTGAGGGGGGTGATGCCCAGGCATTTTCTGAAAGCATCAAGATCAGATGTTAAAAATACTTCTGCTTGTGTGAGAATACCGCATCTCATTTTTCTGCCACTGTCCTGCCCACAAGCTCCTTGTACGCTGTGAAGGCGATGGATGCCTGGTAGGAGATTCCTTGAGAAACCACTCCTTAACAAATGTGCAGTCAGTTTAAATTAAGAAAACAATGCTAAAAGTGGCTTTTAAAATCAAATTTTGTTTTTTGAAAAGTGTATGTACGGAAAGAAACTTCTGTCGTCGGTGGGATCTTCTAATCCCTGCGTCAGGATCTTCTACCCCTGCGCCATTTTGAATCACTGGCTTTTTCTCCATATTTTGGCACAAAATCTGTTTCTAGCTGCCATCAGGGGCTGGACACTGGACTGGATGGCCCATGATGTTTGCTGTGCATGTTTCTGTCATCACAACAAGAATATTCACTAATAGCACAGCAATGGAGTCTGATTTTCACCACTCTAGATTACTTAAAATTCACCTGAAGCCAAAGGATGCTATGCATACCCTTTGTATTGTGCCTTTGTGCATGTAGATATGGTGAGAAATAGGTTTGGGGTGTTTTTAAGCTAGTAATAAAGTAGAGTTGAATGTCATGGTCACAAGCACTGGGTTAGACATTATGACAATAAAGCGCACCTATGGAAAAAGTAGAGCAGGAGGCATATAGAGGTTACTGAATATTTTGAAGGAGAAGCTCAGAGTTTGCTCAGACACTCAATTTTTAAATTATACTTCTGCTTTAAATTATACACAATAATTACATAAAATGAGGTACTTTCAAATAGAAATGTATAAATACTGGAATGACTTGATGCACGGTTGCATGAGCTGGTTGATTTTTCAAACTAATTACTGACTAAGGGAAGGTAATATACAGACTTTCATTTTAACTCTATAAGGTGTCATAGGAAATAATGGTAATAAATGATGTTATATAAATATATTTAAATGATAATAGCAATAAAACTGAAAACTGTCACCAAACAGCTCTCCTGATCTTTGAAAAGTAGCTTTTATTTTTGCAGTGTAGCTATCAGAAATATTGTCATTAAGAAAATACAGATATTTATTACTTGCACTTTTCTGACTATATTTCCTTCAGCTTTAAGCATTCAAAATAGTATTCATAATCATTACGGACAGGATTCTTGAAGTGAGCCTAGCTGGGGGTGGTGCTGAACGCAATGGAAACCTGAATGGGAAGAAAGATTACTGATGGGGATTCCTCTGACTCCCTGTGGGAGTTAATCATCTATAATCCCAGGAGAGATGGCACAGAATGATCTGATGAAATATTAAGGCAGTTTGGGCTATTCTTTTGAATCACTTGGCTACAGAGTGTATTGAGGGTATCATTATGAATCTGTAAGGCAAAAACAGTCCTCTTCACTCAGCTTCAATGCGCATTTGCCCCCCTTAATACTCAAATATCCCTACCATGTTGCACGTGGCCAGAAAACAGGCTTTCTGAGAAAACGTCGGACTTAGAGAAACTGATTAGTTTTGTTTTCCAGTTTTTCCTCGAACTGACATTTCAGAAGCCTTGATTCTGAGCACCCTGACGCATCGTACTGGGGAGATTTCCTTCAGGAGATGCTCGCAGCTGCTCAATGTAATTAAATGGAATATGCCCAATATGAATTTTCGGAAAGATGTAAGCTGGTGTCAGCGCTGCAGTGCACACAATGAATCACCTGGAGGCTCTGTACCTATGGCAAGTGTGGTACGGAGCCCATGTCAACAGGTAGCTGCCTGCAGATGATGATGTAGACACATAGATTTCTTTGCAAGATGTAAGCTCATCCTTGATGGAAAAAAGCTGTAACTACAGACTTGGGGCCAGTTGCAGAACTTTTAGGATATGCCTGTATTGCTAAGTAAAAGAGGGCTAATGAGTATATTCAACTACTCGACTCCTGATACTCTATGTTGCAAAATTGATAGCTTTGTTCCTTCACTGTATTTTGGGGGGCTCCCAAGCTGTTTCAAGACAATTCGTACACATGGCTTGAAGGACTGTTCATAGTCTTTCCAAGAGGGAGCATAGATGAGACTGCAAGGAAGATTACTTGCAGCCTACAGGCAATCCTCTCAGTTGCATCCTCAAGCATCATCCACTTCTTGACTTCACATGTTATTTGAAAGCCTGCAACACATCTCCCAGTTTCATTTGATAAAAATGCCACTTTAATAGCAACATGGACACAAGCTTCTCCCAACAACTTTTCCTGGGAACCAAGGATAATGAATCATAGAATCACAGAATGGTTGGGTTGGAAAGGACCTTAAAGATCATCTAGTTTCAACCCCCTGCCATAGGCAGGGATACCTTCCATTAGACCAGGTTTCTCAAGGCCCCTTGAGATAATAGTTCTGTCAGGTTTGGTTCTTCTGGACCTACCACCACACTTGTGACAGTTCACCTGGAATGTACCCAGGTATATTGTGTTAGAGCTCTAAGCCCAAATCTATAAGAAACTTGCCTTGGACTCAACAAAATGCAAGAGACCCTGTGTCTAGCACATAAGGGTACTCCAACACCAAATACTTCCCACCAGCTTAGCCTTATCCCCTTACACTTTATTAACTAAAGTTCCTGCAAGTAAGAGAGAAGTTTAAGTTCAATGAATTAAAAGTTTGCATACCTATAAGGGCATTTAAATTAGTAATGCCTGCTTTTCCACCACCTTGTAAGATTGGTCTATAGCTTATAACAACCAGCTGTTGCAGTATGTTAGTCCTGGCACACTGTTTCTGAGGTATTGTCAGCTGGCAGTGAGATGCCTTAAAATCCTTACATATCCTGGCAATATCCTAGTCTGTATTAAATGCAGTTCCATAACAGGATAATCACATCCATAAAACATTGAGAAAACAGTCATGGCCAGAGAGGGGTCTGTGGCCTCAATTTAAGGCAGGGAACAGGAACTCCTGATTTCTATTCCTGGCACTTACAGAGTTCCTTCTGTGGCCTGGGGCAAGTTGTGCCTTGTGTCTCTATCTAGAAAATCAAGTTGATAACACTTGAGACTGAGTAGTTATCGCATGCATGCAACACTGAAATGAAATGTGCAGTGTAAGTACAACGCAGCATTGATTTTAAAGACCAGCATAAAGCCATGGGAAGGCTAAGATAGGGAAGGGTATAAGGGCAAATGGAATGATACCAGTGAATATCGAAGCATTTCCTCCTCCTTTTTTGCTGGCCAGCCCTCTCCCCAAGGTATTTTTTTCAGGTATACCTTGAAATACTGTAGTTCATCCTTTTTTAAAGTTCTTCCTCCAGGTCTGTGCTTCTGCATCCCACTTTTTTGCCCATAGCAAATTGTTCTGTTTGAACTGAAGTCTCTGGAGAAAGGGGTTTGTTAAGAAAGTGCTGACAGGTTATCATCTCCACCCATCCAAGTAGTGCTACTATCATCTAATTTAGTATATAAAATTGCTGTAGGGGAGAAGCGCTTTCCAGAGCTCTGGTTATTTAAGTTTTCACTTTGCAAAGATTGTTTAAAAATAGTCATAGGGTAATGATACATGAGGCAGGAAGCGGACAAGCTGATGAACTTAAACTTGTTGCAAGGAAGCAAATCAGCAACTGCATCACACAGCTTTTTGTTCAGGAATTCTGCTGAGGCTGCTCTCTAGGAGCAATATTCAGTCCAGTTCAGAGGGCCATATGCCTCTCCTACACAGTAAATCTGAGATTCTGCAGTCTACAATGAATTAAGCAAAGCTCTGTAGAGTCCCATCAAATCCAGGACACAACAATCTGCAGAGCTGTAACTGGAGGTCTTCTCAGTATTGTCAGTAACATTTACACTTTTCCTTCACATTCCATTCCCCTTGTTAGTGTTTGCACTTGGATTTCCAGTCCTCGGCTTGAGTATGATAATAAATTAGCTGGGTAGGAAATAAACACTTGACAGCATCAGAATGCATACTACATTTTTGCACTGGCAAAGTTAACTGAGGACTAATGCCCCATACGCAGTAGTTTGGGGTATAAAATAACCAGGACAGTATGTTTTCTTAAGACGAAATTTGGTGGTACATTTTGGACCATGTATTTTTTCTCAGAACAATTAAGAAAAGTCAGAGAAGAGCAGAGAAGGGAGAAGAGGATGACCTAGAAAATACACTTGAGGATCTAATTTTGTGTGTATGCATGTATTGCAGGCGAGCCTGTTGCGCCTCCTCCCTTAAAGACCTGGTGTTTTGCACTCTTTACAATACGCATCAACCCCCACGTGAGTTCCAGGCATGCAGCTCTTTAAGTTTCCAGCAATAAGGACATGTCTTTCCACTGTCTTGAAGTTCAAAGCCCTTAAAGGTGTTGAAAGCTAGCAGAGGCAGAGGGAAGAGAGACTTTGTGAGACAAACCTTGAGAGGATTGCAAGAACTGGTTATGACAAAGGAGCTTTTGTATTTAATTGTTATTGTAGGGCTGCTGAGCTTCACACCTGCTTCCTCAGGTCAGGCACAGCTGCGAGAACAGAGGAGCATCATCTCCCCCTCACAGAGCTGAGAACTGAACCTCAGGCTATTGCATCTTGTGGTGAAGCTGGCTTCCCAAAGCTGATGTTTAATTTTCTGTCTACAGTTGCCTAATCTCTACTGATATGATGTATAAATCACTCACTGGTGCTGGATTGCAGCACCTTTTCACAGAGCATTAGCAACTACTTCTTCCTTGGGTAACTGGAATAAAAATGTTCAGTATGCTGAGCCAGAGAAATGGAGCTGATCTCAAACTAATCCACATTCTTCATGTAACACCAGCTGTTTCTTGACTTTGTATGCACCAGGAGGGGCAGCATAGGGCTCCACGAGTTAATAAAGTTTCTGTTATTAGATGAGAATTAGTTGTTCTGTAGTGTGATGACTTTTTTTCCTACTGTCTTCAGTTTATTCATGAAAGAAAGAATCCTAGAGAGGAATGGGTCAGCTCATGTTATAAGAATGCGTACGAAGTAATCACAGAATCATTGAAATGTTGATTGGAAAGGACCTTTACAGATTAGCTCATCCAAATTTTACTGAAAGCAGGAGAAATGAGAGGTGATCTAGCATGCAGCTGTACACCTCACTGTGCAGCAGAAATGATTTGGTTTTTAAGCAATGCCAGGTGAAATATCTCCTCAGCTAAACCAGAAGAGAATTTGGGAAGCATAATGCAATGTTTAAAGCGAGGAAAAGGAAGTTGAATGTTCTGGGTGTTATTCCCTGTTCTTCCATTGGTCCTATAGGAGGTATGAAGAGTGTCAATCTAGCCCATTTTGATGAATCTGGAGGGTCTGACAGAGGCTACTATATATATAGGACCTTTTCTCCTTCAGTTTAGTAAAAAAGTTCAGGTAGCGTTTGTGAGACTCTAAGGTCAAGATTCTTGAGATACTTAAGTCCCAGCCCCCTTGACTTCTGATAGCAATTGAGCACCTTCTAAGGATCTGACTGTGCAGTGGTTCTCTTCCGCCAGTGCTTCCTTTATTCAGCGCCATGCGTTATCTCCTCCCTCGCTTTGCTTTACTTCTCAAATATGCTTATCTGCTTTCTTTGCTGTTGCAGGCTCTCACTTAAAATTCACTGTTAGACCCCAGGTCAGTGAATGTGGTTGGAGAGAATGAAGTTATCAGGGTGTTTGTAGAGTAAATAGCAGTAGGCATAGGGAAACGTGTCCATGCCCTCTCACATATATGTATGTACACACAAACAGGTCACGAAACTCTGCACTTACCTGCTACATTAGCAAAACTCCCACTCTTAAATCCTGACAAAATTGGTGACTCTAGGCCTTGGATGAGATGGTGGGTGGGTGGGAGAAGTGGAATGTCTGTTTAAGGCTGCAAAGTTGCATTTGAAAGTGTCAAATGTGTTTGTGGTACAGAGGTCTATTTGCTTTATATGGAAAACGCACGTTGACAGGTCCTTGAATTTTGTTATACAAAAGTAAGAAGTCAAACAGGATTTTAAACAATGCAGTAAATAATAACATAATTTGTTGTCAAAAACTCTAAGAAGTTAAGCCTGCCAATGTTTTTAAAGCATTTCTTTAAGAAGATTTTAACTCCTTGAATTAAGAGCAACTAAAATTAAAATAAGCCAAGAAAGGGAAAAAGAGCAAATTCTGTTTTGAATATTCAGCTAGTTAGATGGTGAGAATCTGGTGCAGGGGTCCCAAGAAAAACTGATAAACCATATTATGGTGAAATATCTCTATATCATTAATTCTGGATTTGGCTGAACCATGTAAAAGACTGATTTGAAGACCAAGGAGCTGTACTTAATAAGACATCTATCCTTTGGTGAAGTTTAGCTTCAAAAGTTAGATTTTTTAAGTAAGATTCTTACTTATTCAGACCTCAGTTTTTACCTAAAGAAATTTGGCTATTTGGTTTAAGGTCCTTTCCAGCACTAACTATTCTATGACTTTAGATTCTATTGTTGCCTTTTTAAGAGGTGCAAGGCCCCAGAAGATTGGCTTCTCTTGCTTTTTCTATAATGCTTAGAATAGCTTGACGAAACCTTCTCTAAGTCTCAAATCAGTATAAAGGGCAACATTACATGTGGTCCATTGGTATCTGCTGTTTTTTATTGGATTTAGGACCAGCAAGCTTTGGTACAAAATTTACTAAAGAAGACTAATGTAGTCAGGCATTCAATGGCTTTTTTGAGTACAAGTCAAGGCATGAGGAAGTTATAAATTAGACTAAACACAGCATTTCTTTGGTGTTCCCTAGCTATTGTATTTTCTGCATGTGAATAAGAGTTCTGATAATCTTAATTCACCAACCGCAAGGCAAAATTCATTTTTCTGGTGTCACTAATAGGGAATGGTTTCTTTTCATTCAAAAATATTAGTGTGTACTGCAAAGAATGAGAAAATAATGAAGCTATACCAGGCCAAATGAGAAAGTGCTGGAAACCAGCATGAGCTCAATAGGTTTTGAACTTGTTACTCTGCAAATTGTATTTTCTGTGTGTGAAGCTTTGAAAGTGAATTTAATTTCTTCACTTTATAATAATGTTCTTGAGCCTACAGTGTGCAAGCAAAATATTTCTGTGTTTGACACATGCTTATATAATGATATTTAAAGTTTCAGTGCCATTCTCAAAGGAGAAAGATCCTTCTCCTTTGATAGGCATCTGTCATATGTATGGGTTAGCAGGTGAGATCCCAGAAGAAGAGCAAAGCACTTGCGTAGTGTTATCCCTAAACACTTAGCACCATAAATATGAGCAGAGACAGCCAAGGACTTGACAGGTTTGTGGTTGGAAACAGTCTTCAGGTGGTGGTGGCCTTCTGACTGTGTTTGCTACCAACTACAGCTGTTTTCATCACTTCTTCAGCTGTAGGTAACCCATTGGCCTTCCCTACAGAGTTGATACAAATGACCATTTAACAGCTTGCTGCTGAGCTCCAGCCTGACCCCTGAAATGAGTGCAGACTGCTTAGAGACACATCGACTGGCTGCTATTCCTTGCTTCCAAATGCACCGTTGTGCTCAGCTGCTGTCTGCAAAGATCAGTTTCAGGTGTAATCCCGCAACAGAAAACACATTTTAGAACAAATGCACCTTGAAAAACTGACAAGTGAAAAAGGCTCTGAATATTTTAAGGAGCTCTGTAACTCTTGCTGTGGCTTTTTGATGTGAATAGCTGCCTTTGAAAAAAATGCTTTATTGAGTGTATTGAGAACTTCCAGTTACCAGCTTGAGAGCAAAATCCAACCAAGCTGCTTGATATGTGTGCTGGGAATGCTGCTGGAAGACTGGTGCTCATTACCTTGTCCCATACGTGGTGTGGGTTGAACTAAGGAAAGACAAGAATGTTTGTCCTATGGGTCTTGGCGACCATTCCTTGCTTCTCTTTGCCTCTCATATCAGTGCAGGTGAGCATTGGAGAGCTCTGTTTAGGCTACCCAGTTCTTTCAATCCACAAGTCCTGGTCTTCTGAGCCTTTAGGATCAAAACCAAAACCCAAGGTTTTTCCCTTCACTTACAGGGACAGGCTTTGACTTACCTGGAAACTAGATGCCTGTACTCTTCTCAAACTCCTCAGAAAGCCTCATATGAGTAGAGATAGGGAGGTATTCAGTGGGCATTGCAGGGAGGGAAAAATATCAAACTGGGGAATATTTCTGGGGAAGTATGGATTAGCCTTCTCTTGTTTTTGGTTCAGATTTGTGTTGGATTCCAAAGTTAGGTGCAGACTTCTCACTGAGGAGCTTAAGGCCTGGGTTTTCTTCCTGGAATTTCTTTAGGGTGTGTTGTTTTTGTAATTGAAAAGCCAAGCATGGATAGGAGTAATGAAGTTAGAAAATACCTGATGTAGCCCCTGTACATGGATGCTTTGTTTGGCTTTGTTTGGTTTTCCTGGCTTGAGGAACTGTACATCTCTTATCTTATAAAAAGAAGAAAAAGCCCCCTGACAACAGCTCTAATTCATGCTCTGCTGTTCCACTTTCTAGAGATGCAGTGTTCTGTTTTCAAAATAAACAGGTCCTCTTCTCTAGGAAGCTTTGCAATGTATTTGAAAATCCAAGAAATCAATCAGTGGCATTCTCCTGTATTCATCCTATGATGGAGTAGTAACCTGTCATCACATACATCCACTTGATTTTTCAAGGGCTTCAACTGGATATTAAAAAGCTGTAGAGCCATTGATTGTCATTCGACTTACTGTGAGTGAAATCGTATTTGTTTTCATCGTATCCTTCAAACTCACTGAGCTAAGCAGTGATGTGTGGCTATTTACTCTTTTCTGTATAAGCTGTTAACTCTTGACTCATGGAGAGAGTAAAGCTCCGATTTCTTCTATTCCTGGCCCTGTCACAAACTTCTGTGGCTTTAGTGTATGACCTGTTACTATATATACATGCCAAGTATTGTATTATTTAATGCTACTATCTAGTCCTATTTTCAGCCCCATGATTGATGCTTGCAGGCAATTCAGTTTTATGCTGATTTCACCAAACGCAGTAGCAGTGTTGCCATTGTGTGGGCACCCTGCTGGGGTTGCATTAAATAGGCAATCTACAGCAAAACTATTCTTACAGTCCAGTCAGTGACAGAGGTGAGAATAAAGCAAACACAGGGCTAAATGTGGAGTTCCAAATAGCACCCTTTTTTCTCCAAGTTTCTAGGCTTAAGCGTCTCCACTACTAAAAATATTGCTGGTTATCCCTTTAAGAGGAAAATGTTAATATACAGGATCTAATTACCTCTGTCTAAGCTGATACGCCTACAGCACCTTTTACATAACCCAAACACTTGAGTTCCAATTATACAATTATATTTTAACTCGTATTAAGTGCTATTCCTTTAGGGAGGAGACTTTTACTGAATATTTTAACTAAACGTCTTCCTCAATACCGACCTATATGGTAAAATCTCATTTCACTGCAGTGCCAAAGACTCGTTTTCTCTCAGTTCCTTTCCCTTGAATACACCAGCTGGCTCTTCAGAAAGCACATTTTCCTTGCCTGCAGCACTGATAGCAGTATCTCTACATGTACATCAACTGCTGGCTATGAAGCTTATATTCCCAGGGTAGTGGCACTGTTACTGCAATTAGATCAATACTGCTGGCACAGTGAGAGTATCCTCTGTTTTGCACACAACCTATAGCATAGCCTCAGTCTCTAGAGCAGGCAACGTGTTCAAACAAGGAAGAAAGCCTGCTGCCTTCTTCAATAGTATGTCTTGCTCTAAAGGCTGATAGCACAAAAGATTGAGTTTCCCTTTACTGAAAAGACAGATGACTGCAATGACTATTCTTCTCCGGTATCTTCATGCAACTTGTATAAGACACAGAAGCTCTCAAATGGAGGGACTTATTGAGGAAGGCTGCTTCCTGTATACTTTTAATTATTAACAGCAATGAGGTTTGTAGGTCACCTCTTCTGAAAACCCAGAACTTAAGTTTAGAGTGAGGAGCCTGAGAGTATTCCTACACTCAGAGGTAACTCAAGTTTTCTGAACATCCAGGCAAAGCTGGGACTTGTCCTGAAAGAGCACAGGGGAAGAAAAAGGATGAACAAAAAAAGAGTGAGTGGAGAGCAGCCCTGGTGAACAAGGCTGGGACTGCTGGTGCTCCCCATGGTGGATTATGTGCGTGTGGGGCAATGGCTGCTGGTGGAGGGGAGAAATCAAGTTGCAGAAATGTTCTGCTTCTTCCCATCCCTTAGCATTTGCCTATGCCAAAAGCTGGCACAGTCTATACTGCAATTGCACAGCTTGTGCTGAGTTCATTGCTGCCATGGAGGTTATGTTATCAGCAGCTGAGCCACCTGGTTTAACACTGACGCAGCTATTTCTGTACTATACTGTAGTCACTCCTGCACTGTATCCCCTACTGAGAAAACCAAGTTTTGGAAATGTTGAATAAAGTTATGGCATTGGGCTGCACCCGCCAGATAAATTGAATTCCTGGCTAAAGAAAAGATGAGCACTTTTAATTACAAAGCTAAATTATTAAAACATCAGGCTTGTTTTCTTTTAATTTTATAAACCCAGAAAATCTGGAGGTAATGTTCCCATGGCAACCTTAGCTCTGTCTCCCGTGTGCAGTGGATGTATGTGTATGTCTGTGTAAAATCAGATCATTCATTATCATGATCAGAGTGATTTAGGACTTGCTGATCAGGAAGACATTAATCAGACCAGAAATCCCATCTTTAAAAGTGATTTATTTTTGCTATTTCTCTAGCCAAGTGTTGCAATGTCGAGGAGATTGTGAATTTCTGTCCAGTCTGATAAGTATTCGTGCTAAAACATTATGTCTGAACAATTCATATCTTGTCATAAATCTGATCTATCATTTTTCAAATTTAGCTACGATTGTGGCAGACACCCTGCAGTCATGAATCTCAAAGAGCTACCAAGATGAAATTGTCAGGCATTTTTTCCAGTGAACTCACTAATATCAAACATATGATTCCACATTGCACTTTGACGCTACCACTTAATATTGCAGAGCTAATTTCATCCATAAAGTATTTTTTCAAAGGGTTAGATATCATTTGCCTATCCATCAGGGATTATGGAGGATGCAGTAGTTTGGCGACGTAGCAGAATCGTCTCCAGACCTCCTGTACCTCCCAAAGGAATAATGTTTCCAGCAGGCATTCCCATGAGACTTAATCTCTTCCTTAATCTCTTCATCTCTATCCCTCACCTTTGCCATGTCCAGTTTTTTCAGCCCCCCTGCCCCTTCTGATGTGTATCTAGATGGAGAAGGCATTAAAGGGTGCTAGTCATTTTTACTACTGTCATGAGATTCAGTGAATGGCATGTTTGTGGTTGTGAGCTTTACAAGCATTATGTAAAGTACTTTTCCAAACTACAGCTTCTCTTTTTTTTTCCTGTGGTTGTCCTGTATCTCTGTTTTCAGTGACGTAATTCTTCAGGGTAGTGGCTCAGAAAAAGGATTAATACTTTAGAGGAAGAACTGAGTGTGTACATTTTTTTGTATACAAATAAATGCACATCCCTTCATCTACTGTGTATGACCATATTCTTGTTGAGCTGTTGTATAAAGTCAAAAGAGATAACATTATATATACATAATGTAAGCATAATTTATGTATAAATATATTCTGAGCAGACTCACAAGATAATATGAAGGTTTTCAGGCTTCTAAAATTCCAAAGATATAAACCTAAAGACAGAAGTTAGAGTTCACTGTATTGAACAGCTGTGAGTATGTACAACAGATGTAAGTATTAACTCACTGTCAATTCATCCAAAGAGAACTGAGAAATATTAACAAAGAAATATCACAAAAACTCTCTTCTGTTGTCATTGGGAGGATTACACATCAAAACAATGAAATTTGGGAATGCCTTTAAACTTCACTGAGTCTCCTATAGATATAGGAAAACTGGACCAAATGGGGTAGAAAAATTATTTCTGTTCTTTAAATACACATTGTTTTCCTATGAGTCATGAGTTCAATGTCTAATACCTCACATCCTGCTAAAATTAAGCAGCATAAAGATTTCCTGCCCACACATTTCTGAATTAGTAGATTTTATTTATTTGGATGTGGCACAAGAGCTGAAATGTATGTTTATGCCCCTGAAGAAAATACAGCATAGTTATACTCCCCAAATGTCTCCTAAAGTAATTACTCTTCTTTTGTTCGTAGTAGCATTTACTGCATTTTGTCATAAAGACAGGTTTGAAATTAATCTTTACAATCAGGTTGGACATATTTGAAAGAAAACCTCATGATAGACTTCTCTTAGATTAGTCCTCTCTAAAATAACCAGTGAATGCTTCTGTCTTCATGTCAGTAAGACACAGTCTCTGGGTCATGGGAGGTGACATCACATTTCTTTGGTTATTCCCAGCTAGCTAAAACCAGGCATGATCTAAAGGAGACCTCTTGCAAGTGCTGTCAGAACTAAGGCATTACTGAGCACAATTCATAGAAGGAGTTAAAAGGAACAGAGAAAAATACGCAGAGCAGGAGAGTGAAACACTTCAAAGCCAGCCTTGCCAGAGCTGAAATTTTCCAGGAAGGTGGAAAAAAATGAAAGCAGCACCAGTCTAGTCTTGCAAGCAGTGAATGCCAACAAACGGCAGCTTCTTTTCTTACAAAGCTGGTTTGAAAGCCTTGATATTTTTTGTTGCCTTATCCCAAAAGACTATAAAACTGAAGTAAAGAATGATGAGGAATGCCCTCTACCCCATAAGCATGAAATATGTATGAGTAGTGGGCTTAATCAGAGATAGATATAGAACTCTCAATGGCTCCAGAATGAGCCATTTGGCATTTCTGGGAGGCTGATTCTCTCAAGAGAGATCATGTTGGTTACAGCTACATTTAGACCGAATCAAAGTATCACAGAATTGTTAGAGTTGAAGGGACCTCTGGAGATCACCTACTCCAACCCCCAAAAGAGACATAAGTGTAGTCTCCTGTGCACCCTCACACAGCTGGTCCTTGGTGTGCACCATGAACACATCCTGACTCTGTATTCTGTATTACATACACCTTGTGTTTGTTTTCTCACAGTCATTTAGCTGGAGCTCTTCCAAGAGTACATTATGTATGCTTAGCTGTCCTGTTGCAGAAAATAGTAGAGGAGGGATTGAGCGTGCTCAAGTCACATCCCAGCACAGATCTTGTGATTGGGAGGGTAAGATATACCTCAGGAACATCACTAAGAATTACAAGGAAAGATGTGAGAATTTGGTAAACAGAAGAAGGGCCTGAGTCCAGACTCAGAGAATGGGTGGGAAATTGTATTCTGATTGAGAACCTCAACAGTGTAAAAGAAAAGAGCTGAGTGTACAGCACCACAACTCTGACTGCAGCAAAAAGCTTGTGGAGTTCCAGAAGCAGATTTAGTTAACAGAAGCCAGCTCAGTGGGTGTCACAGAAGGAAAGATGTGAGAAGGAGGACGGATTATATAGCTTTGCAAAAGCTGGCGAGAGCCAACAATGTGTTTTGCTCAGATGAATTCTCTTAGGAGAAATGAGCAGCAGTTCATTAGGAGATAAATACACTATTCAACTGAAAGTAAATGGGACGTTTATAAAGTTGGACATGGCATACACACCGTTACATTGCCAGAAACAGTCATTTTCATTGTTAGAAAAGCACAGGCTTGTATACTGGATAGTAAATATATTATTGATAATAAAAGTGTTAAGTGCCGTACCTATTGCCATTGAAGAAACATAGCCACATCAATGTACAAAAAATAAATAGGGGGAGTGGTTTCAGAAGAACAAAATTCACTTTGGAGAGCCCACATTAAAGTATTGAACTAAACGGATGGATGATCAGCACACTGGAAGACATTTATCTTGCAGTGGTACTAAGAAAAACATACTTTTATGAGCAGAAAATATGGGAGCTCCTTTTCCTCCTCAAGAAGCGGTAGGAAAAATATTCTCCAGGAGTAATAAACCTGTTAAACCACAGACATTTAGTAGCCCTGTCAAAGTTATAGGATATCTGAGATAAGTCACAGATATGTCTGTGGAAGAGATGTCATCACACCTATAGGAAACCTGCGCCTTTCTCCAGTGACAGCTGATGGGCAGACATTTCTTTGGTACTAAAATGTTATAAACACCATCTCAGCTGGTAAGCGTGGTTATAGCCTCGAGAGGAATCAAACGAGATGATGGGCACCAACCAATCTCCAATTCATGCATTTGGGTAAATATCCCTTACCCTAAGAGCAGTCATTTGATTTAGTAAGATAAAAAAAAAGAAAGGAATGATGTTTCAGTGAAAAATTTGTGCCAGGTGTTTTCATGAGCTTGATGCATCAGCAGATACCTTAGAAAAACAATACACTTATGACTTTTCCATCCCTGGAAGATACTCGTTGCTTATATTGCCGTTCGAGTTGTGTTGACAACTCAAATATTTCACTAAGAACATCTGTGCTATCCTTACAAGGAGGAGGACCTAGAAAAGTTAGAAAGCCATGAGCAGATGCTCTCTGGAAAAAAGTGGACTGCTGCATCAAAGCTGAACTGATTTCTGTTTTATTTGCTTGCTAGGAGTTGATCATAACATTGTTCCATGTTGACACCAGTATCCTCAAGACAAACGGTTTCTTTGAGGGGAGAGCAACACAGCAACATTAATGTTTTAATCTTACTATAGAGTTTGGGAAGCTGATAGAATTGGAGTATCTTGTTTCATTTATGATCTTCATTAGTGAAATACTAAGTTTCTTTCAAGACTCATATTCTACTCTGTGAAGCCTGAAAATAGCTTTGGCATTATAGGTGATAAAACCTAAACATTTTGCTGTAATACAGAATACTACTTTAGATTGTGGGTGCAAGTATCTTATGCCACTGTTCCTGAGAAATTAATTTAAGCTAATGTTGACCACAAATCAGTTGCCAAAATGGCTGGGGAAATTCCCACTTTTCCACAGTTAAACAACTTCTGTTGTTTTGAAAATGTAGGATTCATGAACTGAATATAAACCTGTAAGAGAGCCGCTGGATGTAGACAGTGTCGCCCATGTGTTTGACAAAGGCTTAGTAGAAAAAATTGTCCCAAACCTAAATTTGTTTCTGAATAACTGGAATTTAACAACCAGTCTGGTCTCAGAGGAGACGTGCACAGTGGCTGCCAGAGCAGATTCAAGGTAAGACACTGGAAAATCACTACTTTTGGCAGTAGCATGTATTTAACCCTTATTACCAATGTGGGGGAGAACACCTGAGCACACAGGAGTTGAGCATTAGAGAGATGATCTCGAAAATGTTACAGAAAAAACATATCAAAATTAAGATCCTTTAGAGTGAACAACCCATGAGAGAAGGTGCGAAATATATTGAACTGGCTTCAGATGGAAAGCAGTATTATTGCTGATCCTAAGTCTTGCAGGATTTGCAAGCCTACATATTGCAAAGAGTCTCAAATTGGTTGTTAGCAAAAAGTGGCTTCCTGGAAAGAAAGGCCTTTACTTTTTACATTTATGGAGAGGGAGGGGAAGGAATCTTACAGACCTATGTATTTGTGCTTGACAATTAGCCTTACTTTATGAGAAGATACTCCTATGAGAGACGAGCTCATGCACATCAAGTAATTTTTGCTGTAGACTGTACAACTGGCTGAGTAATATCTGAGAACAGACCGCAGTTTACTGAGCATGTGTTTAAGTACTTTTCACTAAGTGTTAGGTTTAATCATGTAATCTCTTATTGCCATAATTCCCTGTCTAAACAGCTGGTGAAAATAATGTAAAAACCTCCTTAAAACCACTACTGCAAAATCAGACTGTGATCCATATTCAGTACTTTCCAGCTCCAGAATGACTCCACTGGAGTGAAATTGTCATCACTGATAAATCTGATAAATAGAAACCTGACAACAAGTATATTTGCATTGCTAGAAACCACCCTTAAAATCACCAGATACTTGAAATCGAAAGAGACATAGCAAAATAATTGATACAGTTTGTATTCTTGGGTACTCTTACTTCAGGCAATGGTATTGTACACCTCTGATAGTAGAAAGTGACTGTGTCTACACTGTTGAACAGAAAATCTCTTTGCTCATTCTGGCTTATGTCCTCGAGTTTGGCCCCTTCTAGAGCAGTTTAGGCCTCGAAGGAGCCAGCTTGAGTGACCCAAGATAGCTAGGGCTTCAAGCAACATCTGGCAGTGAGGATAGTGAGGGTCAAAGCTTGTGCTTGTTGCTCTGCCCCTTTTTTGTTGGTCATATGGCCATTTCCAGGAGCAGTAGTGTTACAGTATGTGGTTTTGCAATAACTATATCAATATTTTGTTTTATGGGGATAATTAATTGACAAAAGAGGTGGTTTATGGCAGGACACTTTGGAAAACATGTTTTTCTAGAGTAGCAGTGAAACGTAGTATGTTAGCAACAGAGAAAACATATACTGGTAACCCACATGAAGGTCTGACATCTCTGGTCTTATCTGATACAGCTCTTTCACTTGGCTTCTCACCTTTCTGTTCTTTCACTTGTTTCCCTACTAATTACTAATCCCTTTCCCTTCAGCTCATCCAAAATACTGTTAAGGAGATTCTGCTATTACATCTAACTAATTAGAATCATCCTTGATGCACCTATGCAGGCAGATGCATATATTAAAGTGTAAGTCAGCACTGAACTTGAGACTTATTTGGACTCAGTGATGATCTTTTTCACACAAACCTTCTGTTTCTACTGAAGGAATTAGCTTAACAGAAGACAACAGCAATGATTTTTCATGGGCTTAAATCCCAATGTAGATTTCTTTTCTCTATCACTTGTACTCTTTTTTTTTTTAAAAACCCTTTTTGTGTATCTGTGCATTACTGTATGGCTTTAGAAATTCCAGTTTTATCCATGTCACAAATATTTGTGTCAGCCAAACATAATGATACGTGGTGTTGCAAGTGTAGAAGCTTTAACTTAGTCATAGCCACTTGGCAAAGCCATTTTCTGGTGGTTTAAAGTACAAACAGAAAAGTTGCTGCCTGTTTTCCTGTGCCTTTTGGGACTTTACTTCAAAAGCAATAGGGCTTGAGACACGGAGGAAGTCATATTCTGACAGCAGAAATCCTAGATGCATTACGCCATCACAATTCCCACATCCAGATCAAGAATTAGAAAGGGAGGCAATTCATGGTTATTATGTAAAATATATGCACAAACCAAGGCATTGTGTACATTAGCGTAATTATCCACTGCTGACAATGGATATGGTGGTGCTGAATGTGATTAACCTGCAAGCACAGCCAAGAACTATTCTTGTTTCAGAAAGCCCATGTGAAACCTGCCTGTTTGTGAAACTGTGTTCAGTGCTGCTCTAATTGCACACATTGCTGACACACATTGTCAATAACAAGCATCTTTGCTGCTGCAGACAAGGGGAAAATGTAAGGATGTTGCAGTGAGCCAAAGCTTGAAAGCCTTCACTTAGCTTGTATGGACAGGATTTAAACTACTGGGGAAACTTTATGTCTCTGGCTATTTATTATTGCATACAACATGTTCTTGGAAGCTGCTCCACATTGAACAGCAGTTAAACCCATCTGCTGCTCCTGAATTTTCATTTCATTCACAAGCCTGTTTTAAAAGTATTTTTGGACCTATCGCCAATGTGCTATCAACTCTTTATTATTCTGTTGTAAGCTGGTAGGAAGAATGATTCAAATTTTAAAGAGAAATTGTAGCCTCCTATATATTCCAGAGCTTTTCACTGAAATTTGCCTTCACCTCATTGTCTCATGTAATTGAAATTTTTAGTTTAAAAGCAATTATTTGCCACAAAATTTCATCACCTCACGCTGAATGCCAATTATAGTGACTAGTAATTGCATACGTGTAAATTCTGCAGAATTCATCTAGTAATTACATCATTGGCATAAGGAACAGACTGGAACTTAGCATTGTGATCACAGATACTGTTCAGTGCATTGAAGTTCCTGTAAGTGCAACAATTTTTTCACTGCTTTATTTAAAAACACTATTGCAATTTTCTTTACACTTCTCTTCTCCCTATGTTCATGTTTCATTGCTGTTACTTGGCATAGCAGTACTTCAATGCCTTCTACATAAGATTAACAGGAACTTTGTAGGTCCTTGAGATTTTCATGAGATCTTCTTCACCCTCGGAAGACTTTGTTTAAACAGAAACCTTCATTTCCTCAGGTTTCTTTGTGTGGCTGACTCGTATGATACTGTAAGATGTTCTTGTGTGAGGGTAATTTTTGTCAGACCAAGAGACTTCCGAGTATTTAATACCTGATAATTCTTTTTCCATGGCACTAAATTGATCCTTTTCTAATGCACAGATTATCAAGGCTTTCCATATTATATGTGTATTTAAACCCTTCTAGAAGTGGAATACTTAGAAACCAAAACTTGTTATCTCTAGGTCTTGTGTAAAACTTAGACTGGATTTTTAAAAGTGAGTTTTCTCAAGGGATCACAACTGTGATGGTAGTTCATAACATCTAAGTTAGCTTGAAACTTATATTACTTAAATTTTTATTTAATTAAAGAGCAGGAGATTTTTATTTTCTTTGCAATGAACCTCCGAATTCTATATTTAAACTACATATTTACGCTTAGTTATAACTAGTATCAATGACAATGTCTCTTAACACATAGAAGACCTCCTTCAAAAAAAAGAAGACTCTGGGGTGAGATTCAGTTGTCTAAGATAGGCATCTAGTGCTATTTTAGATGTCCTGCAAGATCTGAGATGTGCATGTGGGTGTCAGAAATGACAGAAGGAAACCCCTACCCTTCTGAAGCAGCAGCTGGTGACAGAGTGACACCTTAGTGCAGCTAATGACACAAGACAGCTTTATTTGGGGAACTCAATCACCTTCAGGGTTGTCACATTACTAACATACAATATGATGCCTAGGAAGAATGCTGTTTACAAATGCTACCTCATTTGCATTTGAGTAGAGTTTATTCAAAAGCCTAGTTTTACGAGAGGATTACATCTCTGCATTGTATATCCACTTACTGCCATTCATAAAATCTTATTTTGACAACAAGTATAGATATATATTTAATTAGCAGAAAGGAATGTGCCTGTTCTGTTAGCTGACTATTAATCATCTGGTTCCCAATTAATATTGCTGAAACTACTAGGGAATAAAATTCTCATGTACGAAAGCTATGGAGTCATAGCATATAGGACTGGAAAGGATTTGTTTCGATGTTTCATCACCCTAGCTGTTTCATTGGCTTCTGTTCTCAACAGAGACAACTGATCACTGTCCCCATTTAATTACCTGTTTTCAGTTCTTTCTGAGTTGTGATTTCTGAATCTTTCATCACTCTTTTTCCCCTCTGATAGATTTCCTTTCTCTTTTTCACTACCTATATTAAAACACTGTGCCTCTCAAATGATACAGTTATGTGGGTGTCTCATCATCAATGATTAGGTCACAATAGTTCTAACCCATGTCCTTATGCACAGCAATCATTCATATTTTGAAAGAACAACCTGCAACAGAGCCTCACTCCTGGCTCCTCCTTGGTGAATGATCTTCACATAGATTTCCCTTACTCTGCATTTTTGCATTTCCTGTTTCCTCGGTCAGAGCCATGCTTACTGCTCTGTAAGCATTTCTTCTATCTGTGTTTATGAACCTACACATTTCTTTTCAAAAGTTTCAACAACCAAATCCACAAACTAAACTACATATACAGAAGAAGCTTGCTGTGGTCAAAATGCATCAGCCTCAGTGAACTTATCCATTAAATGCCTCCCAGTTAGCTTGGTCCTGATGTATGGGAATCCATGGTCACTCATTACACTGTAATCTAGTTTTTTGGTGTTAAAAATCCTGCCTGTGTGAGCTTGACTGAATATTCAGGCCTCACTTCATCCCAATTCACTGAGGTGGGAATGCATCCTCCAAGGAGTGACTCAGTGCATTTAAGCCCCGAACCATTCTCAGGAGTTTCCCATGTCTCAAAGCTCTCATAGCTCCTAGCTAACACATCAAAATGCCTGAAGTTTGACAGCATCAGTATAAACCTCAGTTCTTAAGAATACTGTTGTATGACAGCAGTAATCCATTTAAGTGGAGCTGGAAGTCCCTTTTCCTTAAACTATACTTAAAACTAAAAAACGTTTTTCCCTGATTTTTTGACAATTATTAGTAGCCATTCTTTATACCACCAGTGTCTCAAGACTTCCCTGAATCACTTGTTAGCCAAGTGGTTTTATGCTTGTTGTTTAAAAAATGATTTAATCTTGCAGATGAGAGTGAATATTTGTTATTTTTCTGTTCTTGTTTTTAAAAAGTTGCAATCTTTAGTAATACATATATAATATAATATAGAAACAAAAAGTTTCCTAAGTAATATACTACAAGGTGAGGGTTAATATTACAGAAGCATCGTAATGAATATGGCCTTTGTAAAAATGCTTTTCGGTACCTTTGGTATCAAACATTCTGTTAAAAAAAGCTATCAGATACATAAGAACAGGCAAGGTAGTTTTGCTGTTAACCAAAGTTGTAATCCTTGTGACATAAGTCTCCCTTTTTACTGACAGGGCTCTTCCATATTGTTGCAGTTTGTTAAGAACTCGTGTTTTCTACAACAGCATTGACTAATGCCTAGGTGGGAAACTGAATTCATTGCACATGTTCCATTTCACAATAAAATAAACTGTGTTCATTAAAAGTAAATGTATAGTCTCCTGCTGTTAAAACTTCACAAATTCATTGTGATAATTAAAGAGGGGTTTAAAATTTAGAAGCAACAGAGTTATTTCTAATTTTAGCTAGAAAGAGGTGGACTGTCAAGAGAATGTTTATTTATTCCTTATAGCCTTTTTGCTTGATTTGCTAATAATTAGTATTGAAATTGATAGATGCTGCGTACTAAAAATAAACTGAAATACAGTAGTAGTGTTAATTCTTGTAAAATATATACCCTTTGCCTGTTCTCCCTTAAAAGATAAATAGCTATTCAATAGGTACTTATAATCAATAATACATGCTCACGTTTTTAATATTATATAATATAATGCCATTTCATTTTTGTTAAAAAGCCTCTGGGCAATTCAACATGTATTAACACCAGTTTACATCTTGAAGGGAATAGATGGCATGCCAGATTATATCCTGAAGCAGTTACAGTAAAAATGAGCTCCTAGCCCCAACAAAACAACCTGGGAAGCAAACCACACAACTAAGCACCGTATGCAAACACGATGAAAACTCTGAGTTTGGAACGTATCCTGAGTAGATGTCTCTATGTACTTCCAGAAAGGCCAAGAGGAAGAAAATCCCACAGGTAGAGGCCTTCAGCTGGGACCCTTTCCTGAAATGGAATGGACTAATGCACAGGTGAGAGTAGTGAATTTAGCTGTCAGAAATAAGCGAGGAAAGGAAATAGTTTCTGGATTGATGCTTCATAGTTTTGCAATTGTTTTCCTCACCAATGCTCCCCCAGACCACAAAGTACCTGTTTCCAGTTAAAAAAATACTGAATGCTTCAATGACTGCCAAGATGCCGTTGCATATAAAAAGCCTCAGCTACAAACTGATCAAACTGAAAACAATTCGGGCTATTAGGAAAATAATTTGGCTTCACCTGACTTTTGAAGGAAGTCCACATTGCCATGGTAGTCAATGGCAATGACTACCAACTTCCTTAATGCAGTTCTTCTAACCTGTTTTGGATGTCTCCTATAGATGGAGGTGGATCTTGCCCTGAAAATTATTGTCTCTCTTCATTGTCTAGACATTCTTAATGATCAAATAATTTAGATGTAAATGTCTAGAGTTTTGATATCTCATGTGGTCAGGGAAATTTCATTGTTATGCTTTTGAAATTTCTTTTTATCATCTGTTGGCCTTGTAGAGATGCAATCAGTCTCTGAGGTGTAACAGACAGGACCAACCTGCGATACAGGACAGGAAGACTAGGTATATTTATGTTGAATAGTGCTGCTATCATGGACGTGAAGAAACAGACAGATAAGAGCATTGTGGAAGTTGTTTGATTGCTGGTTTTTTTACTCAGAGAAATTTTTCAATAGAAGAGTTGTCACTGAAGCCAGTAGTACAAAAGACTCCAAACCAAAGTGCCAGTGACTCTGTTGCACCAGGATACTAACCTCGATAAACTTCTGTTATTGAAATATTCAGTATAGCTGATGCTGCGTTTGTGTTCTCAGTCTTCAGTGTATGACCTCCTGCCATTATGATAATAGATGTGTGAGAAACTTGATATTTTGGTTGTTTGCCAGCTGGCTCCTTTACAATCTCAGGAGGAAAAGAATGCAGTTTAAGATAGCAGGATAATGCACACTAATGGGATATTTCTGGTAAAAGTAGTCTAAAGTGATATATTGCTCATGTCCAAATTGCTTTCCTTTGATTTCAGAGTTAACAAGATGCTGGGATAAATAGGGCAGATAGAGATTCTGAGTGACCCTTGCACAGCTCTCTGCCAGCTGGACATCCATTTATAATGGCTAAGGATGTCTAGGGTTTTTTTCTAAATAGAAGGGCCAAAAATATGTGATGCTTAAGGTGGTAATCCAGGAGGAATTCAGTGGCAAGTATAATGGAAAAGAACTCTTTACACTACGTATCTGAACGCTCTAATTCTGCCTTCTAAGACTCCGAATAAGGTTTAATGAAGCTTATTTCTTGGTTTATTCTGGATGCACATAACTAATTTTTGCTGCTTTTTTTGTAACACCAAAAAGAAGAAATGAAGCTAGTCAATCACTGTCATAATTAATCATGTCATTTATTCATGCAAAGACGAACAAAAACTCTGAAACCTCTTCACTACTGAGTGGCACACAGTAGGAGGAAAGTGCTGTTTGCTCCTTAACAAGCCCATATGGTGGTAGGAGATCCAGTGTCCCTACTATGCAAACAGCACTGAGTCTTTAAAAGCATGTTAAACATCTGCCACTGATAAAATAAGTAAAGCAGAAGGCTCATTGCTTGATAACTTTCACCTTAGAGCCTTAAGAAAGGAGGCTGAAAAGATCTCTTGGAATATTAAGTTCTAGAGAGGTGGAGTGTGAGTATCATAATATTATTTTTACCTTTGTTTTTCAAATAATGCTGCACAGCATGTTAGCTGTATGCCAGCCCTGGAAAAAATATTGGGAAAATTAATAAGGATTTAGCTAAGAAAGTAAGCATAAGAATAAATTAATGGTAGGAGTAAATTCATGATAGTCAGCATAGTTCTAAAACAAAGCAATTATGTTAGATAGACTTCATTTCAGAATGTGAAATAGCTTGATGAATGGTCCTGTGTTGTTTAGGTTTTTGTAAAGCATATGATTTAATTTTACTTTGTATCTAGGATAAATAAATAACAGTATAATTTATCAAAATTATATTCCTTCAGGACTGACTTAAGTACTAGTCAATGAGAAATGACTGCGAGAAATACACAGAATTTTTGAGGGATAGACTTCCACAATTTAGAATTGGATTTGGACAACATATTTTAATACTTTCACAAGTAATTTGGAAGGCACCATGGATTCCTGGATGGTAAAATTTGCAAATGATAGAAAGA
The DNA here is from genome assembly GCA_009867235.2 of Psittacus erithacus. NCBI lineage: Eukaryota > Metazoa > Chordata > Aves > Psittaciformes > Psittacidae > Psittacus > Psittacus erithacus. The sequence goes on from WYDI02011624.1 coordinate 36,501, forward strand.
TTGAAAAAGCAGGAAAAAGGAAGGCGCAGTAGTTGGACAGATAAATCCAGTTACAGTCCAGCCTCTTGAACAGAGGCCACTCAAACAAAATTATTATTACCTAGTAGAGAAGTATTGCACAGCTGGAAGAAGCCAGTGCCAGCCATGCATATACAAAGGGGACCCCTACAGTGGAAATAAGCGACACTAAGAATGTTCCAGAGGAAAGAATAGACAACTCAGCGTGGCTTGTGCTATGAAATTTGAATGTTAAAGAAAAAGACTAAAAGTCAAGCATAAGGAGGTGGTTTCATTTGTATGTGCAGTGAGGTTAAGGCAATAATATTGTGCCGGGTTTGGGATTCTATGTTTTTAAAATATATTAAATATATATCAAGAGAGAGAAAAGAGACTAGAGTGGAAAAAAAAATTCTTCCAGAGAGAGATAGGACTTAATGACAGTGTATTCCTTTGGGAAGATTGGGAATACGAGGATTCTTCAGAGTAGCAAAGAAAAGCAGAATATGTACGCACCAGGGTGAAAGCAAACAAATGCTGGACAGGCATTTTTAACAGTGACAATACAGGACAAATTATCAAGGGAAGTGGTAGATCGCAATCTTGTTACTTTTTCCAGATCAGATGCTTTTCTGAAATAGATAGCACACTTTAAGACAAGTTACTGTTGTTAGTGTTAATGCTTTGCAGTACATTAGGATAACCTTAATGATCTAATGATACTTTCTACCTGAAACTCTGAACCTTTTAAGTGCCTGTTCCTTGCTCCAGCAGAATCAGCAAAAGCTACTTCAGCACAGGAATGTAGGATTAGATGATATGGTTGAGATTTATCTCTTAAAAGTAATGCAGTTTATCACCTTCTTCCCCAGCCACTAGTTCAAACGAAGAAATGTGGAGCTGTATTACTTGGTCTAATGAGAGCATTTACTTCCTTTTTACTTCCTTCCTATGTATGAATGGAGGCTAGCACTGCTTTTCTCATTTTATGTTTTCCTTGAAATTAGAATGAAGATGAGATTTGCAGCTTGCATTTTAATGCAATTATGAATCAATCAGACTCTGTACAGAAGCTAGAAGGCATGCTACATGCAGCTAACTTTTGCAATTTTGCTGTTGGCCTCTTACTTGAAGAGTCTTCTCATAATAAATGACACTTGTATTTCTTGTTATCCACTCTTCTGTTATAATGCTCCAGGGAAAAAAGTCACAATATGTTATGAGGTCCTTAGGTTGTCCTTGTTGTTCTTTTGTTGGAGATATGTCTGGTTTTTTTATTCTATTTTTTAACTCCATAATACACCAGATCACATAAAAAGCTCAGTACAGCCATCTCCTGGCATACGTGTGGAGGATGAAGCTTGAATCCTTCCAAGATCATTGATTTCTGAATTAATTTTCCTTCATTAATTTGTAATCTGAAGTAGCTAAATTTTGATTAAAAAAGCAAGGTTTGGTTGAGAGGGCTTTATGTCATTTCAGTGCTGTCATCTACATCTCAGTGGACCTAAAATAAACCTTTGCTTATTCCCATCCTACTTACCTATATTATTCACTGGGAGAAAGTGACTTTCCTCTCCTGCTTGGTGAGGGTGGAAGGGTCCATTTTTCAATTGTGAAGTCTTCCAAAGAAACATGCTCATGCTTTTTAGTTCAATTCACCAACAAAGTCTGTCTTTGTTTTAATGTCAAAAAAAGAAGAATAAAAGTCAGTGGCTAAGTAATTAAGGGTCTAAGACTTCAACCAAGTCCTGATGAGAACTGTTAAGCGACGGTTTATTGTCTGTTGTCTCTTGTTTTACACTCAGATTGGAAAATCTCTGAATTTAGCAACTCCATTTTTTCATTCTGGATTTGCTGAAAACTTTCAACACTGGAATTCCAGTCCTGAACACTGACACTGAGATGTGATAGCAATGGATACAGGACTAATCAGAAGATAACATTCTTTGCATAATCTTAACTTTTCAACTGGGAAAAGGGAACTGAGCTCCTCTACTCCTTTTTGCAATGTGAAAAACTCAGTAGAGGACATAGGCAGACTTTGATTCTCAAACCCTGATTGCATTAAAGTGGAATTTCTCTGATGTACAGATCCACTTCCTTTGTATACTCAGGGACATGTTTATTAACATAACTATTTATGTTTATGCCCTGCTAAGATTTTAGAAAGGAGTCTTTGCTTTTGCCTATATATGCCCCTATAGAGCTATGAACTCATTTCCCTGTGAAGAATTTTTGCGCTGAAAATATTTCATGGTTATCAGGAAGTCAAATTTTGCCCGCAGTGCCTTCTCATTATTTATCATTACTCATGAGCAGTAGAAGAGTTGGAGGTGCACTCTGTAAATTTATTATCCCTTTCCTGCTGGTGTCAGTTGATGTTCCCTTGTGGTCTCTCCCATGGATTTTGTCAGATATTGCTCAGGATGTCCAGTTTATCATCGCAATGTAGTTGACCTCCCAACCTTACAAGTTGAGCAGAAGAACTTGGTTCCCCTCCAATTCAAGCAAATGATAATACTTCAAAAGTCTTAAATGAATGCAAGTTATTGCCCACTGTTCCTAGATGAACAAGCACTTACAAAGGTAGACAAAATTTGAGAGCCTTTATGACCAAATATCTTTCTTCTGTCTTGAATGCAGCTGAAAATTGTCTTTGTTGTTCAGAAACAGGAAATGATTAATATTAGAAAGAAACACTATTTGTGGACAATCTTTCAAAGTAAAAGTCATTGTAGACATTTCATATAATATTAAAGAAGTAATTACGTGAATTGTCTGTAGTGGCCCCTGCAAACACATTTTATCTGAAATGATTTATTTCTATATCCCACTTTTCTGCATAGAACTGTGTCCACTAGACCTTCCAGTTACCAAAACTGAACCCTGGAGTCTTAAACAATCTTACATCTTCTTTACAGTCAGCAGCAAAGGTAATTGCTGGTTTTAATCCTCAGTTAGGTAATTCTCAGATACTTTCCTGCAGAGGTCTAATACTTATATCCAGATAATGTAAAAGAAAATCAAATACACAGTAATGGTTTTGCTTAATAAAGCTGAGGAAAATAGTGGTAACATCAGTATTCTGTACTGCTTGCCTATGTTATATGGGGTAAAGTGAATGGTGAGCTTGAAATTATTTTTTAAGCTAGTTGTTCTTTACTTTTTTTCACTCCTGCAATGTAATGCAGAATGCATTGTTTAATTTACAGCCACAGAGTAGTTTGGGGTTAAATGTTACAGAGACAGTGAAGAGGTTGTTCTGCTTTTAATGGATACTGTGACCTACATTGTTCCCCAAGGCACCACAGATATTTTTCAGAAGAGTCTCCTGTTAATTAGAATTGTGCTTTGTGGTGCTGGGTCAGTTGTTATTTCCATTATATAAACTTTAAAAACTAGGAGGGGTTAGTTCACACTAGGTTAAGATTTGCCATGGAGGCTGGTAGCTCATATATAACTGTTTTCTGAGATGATGACGGCTTCAGTCTCACGGTCCCTTCTGTACAAAACCCCATAAAGTCTGAGGGTTCCAAGAGGTACCTGCGTAGCTTTGCAGCTGCTGAAGGCACTTCCTGAATTCCTCAGAAATGAAACCAAAAAGAGCTGATTATTTGTGTCAGTTTAAATTCCCATAGCCTCCTGTAGAGCAAATGTGTGGTCCTGACCATCTGCTAACCCTGGTTTCTGGGATAAACCCCAACCTCACTGCATTGATGAATATACTCCATATTTCCTCCCAGAGGAGACCACGTCCATTAATATGTCCTGTGGTCCCTAGACTATCTGTCTCATGGTAACAGTGAAATGTATTTTGGTAACTTGGATGAAAGATAGCTTATATTACTATAAAGAAGTCAGCCCTTTTTAAGGAAGAGAAAATTTATTTCCCATCCCTAGCCAATAAAACTTAAGAATTCTTAGTTTTAATTATAGACCGCCTGCATTCCCTTTCTTTCACAGAGAAGCTTATGTGATCAACTTGCAACGTCAGACTGTTCTTTACTCCCTTGAGAGGTTTTTGGTTTCTTTTTCCCCTAAGACAGACATGATATTTATTTATTTTTGTTTATTTTTTTAACATCAACTGACTCTGCCTGGAATTTCTGGATTATCTAGTTATAAAGTCAATTGAGGTTGGATAGGTAGCTGGCTATCATGACAGCTACAAGTGCTTCCCAACTCTGAAAGAGTGACCCAGAGCTTCCAAGGCTAAAAAATCAAAAAAGCAGCAATCTCTCTAATCTTGCAAGTTATTAGACAACCTTTAAATTATTGCTTGAAGTCATCATAACACAGCAGTAAGGAGCTGAGATACAGCTTCTGAAAACTTCAGGAGCCTGAAGTCGCAATCTGAATTCACTTCCTTTTCAGATCTTTTCAGTTTTGCAGCAAAGGGTAATTTTCCTTAAGAAACGTAAGTAAAATGTTTTTGTTGCTTCTGGAGACAGCATCCCAACTAAATACTTTAAAAGGTTGTTATTTATTAAAATTAGAAAGTTGGTATATCTCTGGTCATTGGGAGTGATTCATGTACTGCTTTTAGCTCTAAGTGTACATTCAGAAATTCATAATTCAGCACGTAGCTTAAGGTAAAATAGTTATTGCAATGCTAAAATCTTTCTGGAAAAGAAGCATGTGATATCTTAAAGTGTGCTTCTGTGTGCATTTCCTTTACATTGATGCCTGCTGCCTATTAAAAACTGTCCTATTTAATTGGGATTAAAAAGCATTGAAGTGATTTCTCTCTTTGCTTCAGACATGCAAATCTTCAATTCAGAAAAGCACAGAGAAATTGTGAAATATGAGCTATATAAAGAACGTCTTTAATTTTATTAGTAACTCATGCTCTTGCTGTGGATAACTCAAAGCCCTTTGATTGCTTATATAAACTGTTTATAGGAGGTTTACAGCTACAAGTAGAGTTCTTCTCATATCTTGTTTGAAAAAGTATTTCCCAGGGTAAAAGTGATCATGATAAAATTATATCTTTAAAGTACGGAGCTGTATTTCAAAGAATCTCATATCAAATTCTACTTTTTCTTTCTTGGTGCAATAGAGAAATGTAGAACTTCCTGTAGCATCAAGTGACTGTCTCTGAAAACAATATACTTGGTTTAAATTTTTTCTGGATATTGGAATCCAGTCTAAAACATATTTTTATTCTGACCCTTTATTCAGTGAAGTACTTAAAAGAGACATAGGAATTAGTAGATAATTTGAAGAATTTTAGAGAACAAAAAGAAACAGGTTAAAATAAAGAGCAAACTGAATTAACTGATTAACTCACCTGACCTCGGCTTCTACCATGGGAGACTTATTCTACAATGCTTTTGTATCCACCATCGATAATAAAAAAGCAGCACTTTTGTTGGGAAAAAAAATATTGTCCTTGTTACCAAAAAACATTGTTACTGATTGTATCACAAATGAGAAATAACTGAGTTTAATTTAATCTGTAGCTAAAGCCTGTAGAAATTTTAGACATGAAGCGGCAGTTGAATCCCATGAACCATGGAAAATTACAATACCTTTGCACGTTCAGCATCCTAGCATGAGCCAAAGATGAGTCAAGCAGGCCCTTTGTTCCAACTCTATTTAATAAAAATAGTTACTCAACTGTCTAATTCAAACAGAGAAAACCCAGAGAATTAAGAAAATTATACTTTTACTATGGTTTGGTTTTCTACGAGTCAGAGTATATTGTTGAGACATAGAATATGTATAGCTTCTTTACTATGTAAGCCTTCAGTACTGCTGCAGGTTTTAATTATCATTGAATGAGTTGGCTTAGATCTTCCCCCACGCACACATATACTTGTAATGAATTCTACTTTTCTAAGCACAGTTATGTCTCACTTTGTCCATAGATATTTGAAAATTGCATGTTTTGTTTTGACAGATAGCATTTCTCACACTTACATCTTTATAACCTTACAGATGGAAGCAAAATATAGCTCACTCAATTTCTGTCCTATATTCAAAGCGTTTCTTCCCCTTCTACTGACCTCTGAAAGACTCTATCCCATTAGAAATAAGCAATTCACCTCATTGAACTATATTTCAAATGCCCAGATTCTTCCACTTTGCCTAGAAGTTCTGTCAAAAGAATTGACCTTTTCTTAGCTTAAATTGTTCATCTTAAACTCCACAGAACTTCTGGATCCCAAATTTTCAAAGCTCCCTTTGAAGGTTTCTAAAATAATAAGGGCCTGAAATTATTACTGAAATAATACAGGCCCTGAGCCACCTGCTTTAATGCTGAAATTAGTTCTGCTTTGAGAGGGAGTTGAATTACATGACACAGGTCACTTCCAGCTCAAATTGTAGTTCTATAACTTTATGATACTGTGACTTGCACTAAAATTAATTAGGGATTGATTTTGAAGGGTGAAATTATAGACTAAGAACTAGACATTGTAGGCATCCAAATTCAGAAATCCCATCCCCTGTTTCTTAGCCACATCTCTGTCACTCTAATGTTTAGTTCAGCTTTTCCTTTTCTCTCCTCTTCACTCCTATAGCACTGAGCTATTTTTTCTGCTAACTTTGCAGTATTTGGCCGTATCGTTTTGATTTTGCCTTCTCTTCGCCTGACCTTGCCAAGTCTCTATTTGCAATACTACGCTATAACCTTTTTATATTATAGTTATGTCACTGGTGGTGCAACTTTCAGATATTATTTATGCAGTGAAAAAGAAGAATTAGTGACGTATGTTTTCTGATATAATCTGCATTTACAATTCACGTAAATGCATCTTTTTGTGAAATTGAAATCTTAACGTCTAAGCCAGAACTTCAAAAAAAAAACCCCCATAAAATCTTCTTTTTTAAGCAGTTAAGGCACTTTTCATTAATGGGAGCAAACAAAGTGTACAAAATCAACTGCTTCCAGAGAATTTTTTTCCTGCTATCTTTATAGCTGTTGTGAAAACTTGGAACTAGAGCATAAGGCAGTAGTGCTATAGGAACACAGAATAAAAAGGCAGACCTTTTCCCAAATAGCTTCTGAATTAAGCAGAAGAAAAATGAAAAATGAGCAATGTAGGACAGAGTAGGCACAAAGCATATTAAGAAAACAGCAACAAACCCTGACATTTTTAATTAATTATTACTAAAAAACCCTGATGATAAAGGAGTGGCTTTGTGGGATTTTGTGTTTTGCTGTCAGTTTTTAAGTACTATTCCTGGGAAGCCAGTGGGAAACTGAACTTGCACAAATCCAGTTTTACTCTTGTTTTGGGAGATCTCTGAGCTTTGTAACACGTGCAAAAAGAGTAGCTGTTCACTTACAGAAGGGGTCCAAAAATACATGCTGGAAGTGGCCACAAGGACATTTTCAGATGTTCTTAGCGTACCAGATGCTTGACAAAAGGGATAAAACTTCTTCCCTGTCCATTCTGAAGAATATCAGCACCATTTTTACCTCATTATCACATGTTTATAAGGGAAAAATGTTGTTTCCACTGTGATGGATGTAGGCAATACTCCCTAGGCCAAGAGGTGGTACACAGGCCTGAAAGTGTGCTAGCCACGCATGTTCTAGGTTCTCATATTTCTGGCAATAACTGGTTTTCATTTCTTCAGCAGATGAATTAACAGGGCATTCACAAGGCTATTTCAAGCCATAATGGGGTAAAAAAGCTAGATCTATAATAAATGGCTAAATCTTACTCACTTTTCCCCAGTGTAACAGAAGGAAAAGAGAACTGTAATTTGGAGGTGGTTGGAGTCTGGTATCAGCAGGTAGAAATTTCACCTACATTTACATTGTATAAAAGCCTTCCTATGACTTTTGAAACAAACGGATGACTTCTTGAGTTCTGAGTCAAGATATTTCTTTAAAATCTTTTGAGGGTTTACTATTTGCTGCCCTTCTTCCTAGTAATTGAGCAGTTTGAATTAGGTAATTGCTGAGCAAATTCCAAAGTTGTTCTGTGAATGTCAGCACTTGTCTTCTTTAGCTGCTGGGAGATAGGTAGCTTTTGAGCAACTGGTTGATCAAAAAGTGCAAAACCTCTCTTCTTACATCCGCTTTCTAAGAGCGCTGCTAACTTTTTCTCCCAGGTGTGTGTATCTGCTGGTAAAGAGGATGACTTGAGGTAGGAAAGGGAGTGATGGTGGGTATATTGGGGCAAAAGAAAATGAGAGCTTGTTGGCAAATTGGAAAAACATAAGTGAAAAGGCTCTATAGAGCAGTACCAGATAGGGAAGAGTGAGTCTGCAAAATGTGAAAAACGTATAGGAATGGAGGAAAAGCAGGAAGAAAAAGGCTTTAATACATGCCTATGGAATAAGTGTCTGCAGTTTGCTCAGTAGAGGATATATAAAATTAACTGGTTAAAGGTCCTTTCCTCTTTCTTGGTTTTGTGTTCAATATATTTCATAGAAATGTGACAATAATCTGAAGCAAGGTTAAGACTGAACTACATCTAAACCATAGAGTAGCTTTTATTCTTGAACATGGGAAAAATCTGCAGAGAAAGAGGAGGACTGAATTTTGTTACTGTTTTAGAGCAGTCGAAACCAGCAAATTCACATAAGATCAGGTTTGAAAAGTCAAATATTATATTTTCTAGTCATAGAATCACAGAATGGTTTGGGTTGAAAGAGACCTTAAAGCTCATCCAGTTCCAGCCCCCTGCCATGGGCAGGGACACCTTCCACTAGAGCAGGTTGCTCCAAGCCC
>WYDI02011625.1:0-45731 GCA_009867235.2 Psittacus erithacus
GGACAGGTTGTGGGGGGAAAACAAGCAGGCTACATGCTTTGTCTAATTTACGACTAAGCTTAAACCACAACAGCTTCTAAATGCATTTGAAAAGAGAATCCTATGGAGATAAAATGTCCTCTAAAATGTCCTCTAATCTTGTGGGAAATAAATAAAAGGAAAACTGTGGGATTTATAACCACAGCAAGTTTTATGATGAACCAAGACCAGCTCAGTGTTGATGTTTGAGAGTAAGCCAGAGTTTTTTACTAAAAGATGAGGTAAGTTGGCCCAGAAATATCATTCATTGTATGCTTGATGGGTCCTGGCATAGTGGAGCCAGACTGTGGCCTTTAGGTGTGACCTGTGTCTCTAGCTACAGCAAGAGCATCTGTCTTTGAGGTGAAGCTTCCCAGGGAACGGGTTGTTACCCTATGACTGTCTTATCAAATACAAGAGAAGTCTTTCTTGAGAAGCTGAAGGGGCTTGTTTTCTTACAAACCTTTTAGCTTATTTCAGAGTAACAGCGAGTTCAACCTTTCATAAAGGCTCTTTATGCAAGTTATGTGGCTAGTTTGCTTTGCATGTAAGGAGTATTTTGCACAGAATAATAAATAAATATTTTTTGCATTCCTTGTTCTTAGAACTAGGGCCGAATACAGAGCTGAGTAGAATTTGTTGCATGTCTTTGCAGTACGTATGTGAAAATGTCACTGTTGCTGGCAATTAGGGTAAGAGATGATAAATGTTTATGGCTTCCTTGGAGATGGAGGATTCTGTTGGGATTTGGGGAATAAGTGAATGTCAGTATATACTGAACATATGAATTCTTGGAAACTGCTAGCCACATCAGGGACAATACAGATCTAGTAGAAGGTGGGACAGCAAGGTATCTCTGAAATCATTTAAAAACCAAATGTATCATAACAATGCTATAGGCTTCTTTCTGAATGACAATTATATAAACCAGTAACAAACGGGTGTGTGAAGCTGTTTTCTCCCCCTATGTAACACTTCCTATGTTACAATACTGGAAACAATTTTAGTATCCATATTACAAAAAGGTTGTTTGGAAGCCAGAGAGAATATGGAAAAACCCAAGAAAATAATTTGAAAGCCAAAGAAAAATTTCTTTGTTTAGTTTCCCAAGAAAAGCCAATTGCATCATGATACAATCACAGTATCTGAAAGCCATAAGAGAGCAAATGTCTGAAAGAGGGAGCTAAAGAACATCCAGGCAGAAACAAACTATTGCAAGCAGTGTAGCAGAGACTCCATCCATCCTGGTAAATAGATGTTTTTAGGGGGATGTGGATTTAAAACATCGCTTAATGGCAAAACCCCAGAGAACTTGGATCTAAAAGCTAGAAAACATCACCAAAGATCAATGTCATTATGCATCAAGCATATCAACATGTTGAACATGTTCATGGTCCAGAGGCAAAATTACCCACTAGCATCAAGTCCACCACCCTCTAAATGAGGGGTTTTTTTAATTCTCTTTTAAAGAAGCATATTTATTAAAGAAACACAGAACTTTTGGTGAATACACAAATTTCTGAAATAACGTTACTCTGAGTATGAAAAAAACCAAAACAACAACAACAAGAACAACAAATCAAAAAATCCTGTTTGTTGCCCTTTTTGTGTTTTGGGGTTGTTGGGTTTTTTGGTTGGATGGTTGGGGGTTTTGTGGTTGTTGATTTGGGGGAGTTGTGTGTGTGTGCTTTCTGTCAGTGTTGGAAATTCTTATGACTGTTGAGTGACATCTAGTGGGTACGATGCTGAATACCAACATCTCAAAGGTGAGAAAACCCTTTTGAAATAGTTCAGAGTTGCAGTGCTGGTGAAGAAACAAGTAATTAGAAGTAATGAAGTAATGAAATAATTAAAAAATAATACATTGTAGCAAGATGTAGGTAACAAGCAAAGATGACAGAATACAACTCTTCAGGAAGCTTTAGCAAATCTCAATGTGTCAAATTTCTCCTTTTTTTGGATCCTTCTAATTCTCTTGTGAAAAAAACCCAACATACTAAGTTCTGCACATTTTGGATCACCTATTGTTCTTTCATATAGTCTACATTTTAATCTACATACATATGCACTTTACCAGCCCACACACTGTAAATCACAATCTGCCACATAGTAGCCCTCATATGGTCTTCTGATGTATTTTGTTTGGATATTTTTAAATTTTGATTTCCATTGAATTTTTCATAATTTAATAGGAACTTATCCTTGAGGCTTACTGGCTACACTGGGGCTGGAGTCAACATTACAGGTGTCTTTACAGAGAGTTAATGACAAACAAATTGTAGTTTTTCAGATGAGATTATTGAAGAACACCTGAAATGCTCACCTGCCTTTATTCTTTTTTTGGGAAAGAGAATATCTGGGAAGACCACATTTCAGAAATTGAGATGCAAAGGCTTCTCTCTTTGAGGCTGAAGGAAAAAAAATGTCAACAGAAAGCTTTCATATCCTAAGGGCATGATTCATCAGTTGCCTTACCATTTGCTTAACTTTACTGATCGTTAAGCATCTAGTTGTTAACTCATTTTTCACTTTGGCTACAGAACCCTCAAATTGCTCTGTAGCACCTTTTAAGCTCCCACTTACTAATTTTATTTTACCCAACTTTGTAAATGTAAATTTAATTTTTTACGCATTTATCATGTAAAATTTAAATAAGCCTCTGGATATGACAAATCACTGCTAATCTATTGATAAGCTAAATCCAAAGTCACTAGCAGGGGATTTAAGGGGAAAGTGGTAGAGAGTAATAGGTTTTGATTACTCCAGACTTATTATAGAGAAATATAAATTATATATATATATATAACATATGTATAATATATAATATCTCAATGTAGTCAGAACATTGAGAGATAATTTCATCTATTGTATCTATTCTACAGATAAGATAAATGAAATCTAGATCAAGCAGGTATGGCCAGTAAAGAACACACTACATATAGACAACAGAGTCCAGTAAGGTCTGTGATTTGATATTGGGTTTTGTACTTGAGAGGTTTTTTCTATTAATAAATTAGATTCTAGAGATGTATGCTGTTTTGGCATATCTGTCACTTTGAAGACTGGCATGTTGTAACTCTGAAACTTCATCTGTACCCACTCACTGATTGTTTTTTAACTTTTCTTCCCCCATCCCTCTCCCCTCCTTCCCTTCCCAAGTTGGGCAGACTGCAAATATTCCAAGATATGTCTCTCCTGGAGATGCCACTCCATGTCCTCCATCCCCCCATCTTTATCTGCAATTTCATGCCCTCTTGGCACAGTCAGAAGGGGAAGATGGATCTGCAGCAGTTATTGCTTCTGCTCAAACCAGAGCTAGAATGGCTCAGTCCTGTGGCAGGTGGTTTGCAAAGTTGCAGCCATCTGGTAGCAAAAAATCAAACAGCTGTTCACAAGCCACTGCACATTCCTACCAATGAGTATGTCAGAGTGCAGCAGTGCTTCATCTGTAACCATCTATTAAGACTGGGAAATCAATACCACATACCCATAAGAGGTGGAGTAGTGGGCCACAGGCTGCAAAGAAGTATTTAGAGGTTGTTCAGATTTTAACTCTCTTCCCCCCTTCTCTTCTGCCTCTTTCCCGGCTGGAATTCAATGACAATTTTTCTCTAAAAAGCATTTTATTAGATTTATTCTTGTCTTTCTGTAAAACTTGCATTGCATTTGTGTGCAGATGTGTTTCCTCATAATACCTGCTTGTCTTTCTTTTACACCTTGTACTTGCATATAAGCTAGGGCTAAGCTTCTATTTTAGAAGAAATGACATTTTTAAGTTACAAGACTGCTTTGTCTTTCATTGTATATTATGTTCAGGTTCACTAAAAAAAATGAACTGAATAGCCTAATCTTTATGAAAGTTAGGTGTTACAAGTAAACTAATTCCTTCATATCAAATTTGCTTTTGTAAAGTGATAATAATGATAAATATAATAATAGTGATGATGATGATGATGGTGATGATGATGATGATGATGATATCCTGATTCAGAGGATCTTGATTATCAGTCAGTTTTCTTTTCATTACCATTTTCAGTGTTAAGCTATCAGGACCCAAAAGTGAGCTGCTTCCTTTTTGGGAGATAGATCAGTGGCGTACTCTATTTTATTAAAATATATCAAAATCACATTCCAGTGCTGCCAACTCTAAAAATTTAATCCTCTGTTTTGTGGTGCCTTGTGTTCGCATTCAACCCGCTTATAAAGATAACATTTTAGTAGACCATTTTTCTTGAAGAGGAAATTTGTTACCATATTAGAGAAAAGCTTTGAAACTGTGTGAGCCTCTGGATGTTCATAAGTGAGAAAGTAAACAAGCAGGACCCAAGCTGCTGATCCAGCCTGAGGATTGCTGGGCAGACAGCATATGTGACTCATGAGTTGGGAGGTGCTTTGCCTGGCACCACTGGAAGGTAGCAGAGACTCCCTAGCTGCAGAATGAGCCACCTCAGAAAGGCAGGATGCAGACTCCGTGGTATTGAACTGCTGGTGCTGCACAACAGAGGGCTTTATGGGAGCTGATGCGAGAAGAGACTACCCATGCTTGCTGCTGTAGATGAATTAATCCTGCAGCCTTTTCCACAGCCTTTAGTGAAATAGACTTGGAATAGACATTTACCCTTTTGACTCAGCTAGATGATACCACGCTCTCAGATTACTCAGCATTACAAGCAGTTTCTTTCCCTTTTCCTCTTTTTTTCATCCCAGCCCTTAATTCTGATCTAAAAACTGGTACATATTTGGAGACACTTCTGCAGGTATGTTTAGAGTTTACAAAGCCTGTCAGGGGAGTTAGGAATCAGTACTCTTGCCTTGCAGAGCTGGGGCCAGAGATGACCTGTTCATGGCGAACAGGTTTCAAATCAGCTCTGCTGCAGGTTTCAGATTACTGCTCAGCTGCAAGCAAAGTTATTGCACACAAACAGGATGGCCTCTGCAGGAACAGTAGAACCTCACTGGGGAATAATAAAAAATGCTAATAAAAATGCTGCTGCCATGAGACAGGGCAGCTGGCTACTAACAGCTTCTTTTGAGCCTCACAATCCAAGAACATGGAACTTGATGTAAGATACAAAGTACGGCTGAAAGACAAATAAGGTACACTGGCTTAGGGCTTGGAGACATGTTTATGTGCCTTGTGGACTGCAGCTGATTCAAGCGTGTCACACTTTAGACTTGATATTAGTGTGAAAACATCTCTTCTTGGCATTGGTCAAGGTTATACTATCAAATGAACACTGTTCAGTTCCCAGGAAGAGCCCAGGGAAAAAGATGGAACTCTAAACCTGAATGAGGTTTGCTGCAGGGTCGGGATGTTTTGCTGTTGTGGCTATTTTAATAGCCATTCTAGACACTGACTGTATTTTCTTTTTAAATATCTTAGTTTATCAAATTGAGCTGGCCTGGACCACAAAGTCTAGGAACCACTCCTGAGTTTGTGTGCTTTTTTCCTCATGGCACACACAAATGCAGGCATGCTGTTATCCTCAGAAAGGAAAGGTGAGAGAAGTCCTTTCCATGGCAGTTTTATAGAAAGGGATTTTTATGTTTTCTGAATGTGAGGTTGTGAACTTTGCAGATACTTGAAGTTTAAAAGGACTGTGCATTTGCATTTATTTATTTATTTATTTTAGGGATCAATATCTCATCTACTTCACATTCGGTAAGACTCATACTTGCCAAAAAAGTTTCCACTCTGAATCCATTTTTCCTCTGCATGTACATAAAGAATTTCTACTTTCAGCTATTGATGATTTGGAGAAAAAATTAAAAAAAAGGATTTTTTCTTTTTAAAATTGCTCCTAAGCTGGAAGTGCCTTCGTTTCTAATGTTGCCTCAGACAGTGTACTTGAAACATTAGCCATTCAGGGAGTATAAATCTGTGAGCGTAGAAGACTTTCCATGTCACAAGTTCCTGTTTTCAGGATGGGAATAACTGACATCTTTCTTTTCCTGTTAAACACAGTGTGGAAAACAAGAACAGGTAAACTATAAAATCATTTGGTTAATCTTTTTGTCAGGAAGCTCTGATCCTGCACATTAACTCTTGCAAATTAATATTGTTGCTGTGATAGATCCTGCTATCATTAAAGCCAGACAGTCATCAAGATGTTGATCATCCATTTCTGATTGCGGCAAACCTTCCTTTTTGCTGTAAGTCTTGCTAAAAGCAGCTTTCATAAACTCCGAAACACCATGACATTGCTTTGCATTTTACCTTGCTTTGCTTTGCAGATACTCAGCCACACTCAAAAAGAGGCTTATTGAGTAAAATGTTTCACACCAAAAATGCATCAGGGCTAGATGAGGCAGTGCTGAGATTGTGTTGCAGTCACTTTCTTCATTAACATCATCTTGACCACATCCATGATTCAACACATTACCCAAAGTAAGGGGCCACTCTTGAAAAGTAGAAAACCCAACTAAACCACTGTTTGGGGGTCACAGAAGGCCAAGTCTCCCCCCTTTCTCCCTCAGTGACTGAAGTCTGATCTTGTGCAGGATGGAGAGTTCTTGCAAAAGTTTTATGCCATAAGTCAAGTGAGAGCCACGCTACTCACCAGCACAAGGGAATATTAAAAAGCATAAATACAATTCTCCCTGTGAATGTCAGAAACATTTTTCTTATTAGTTAGTTAAAGGTATCTCCTAGAGCATATGTATATGTGGTTTATGGTACATGTTTGTCTCGCAGCTGCTGCCAGAGTGAAATCTTTTGCTTTTAGCTGTGTTTTAGAACAATATAATAATAATTTTTATTTTAGTGAAGGTACAAATGAAACAAAACAGGCTGACAAGAGCTGAAAATGAGACAGACGGAAGTTAGTAATGTTTATTTTATTTTGTACATAACTTAGCAGCAAGGTAATTCTTTATGTCTTTTTTAATTCCAATATACTTCATAAATTCAGCATTCAATGCCCAAAAACAAAGCTGGATTTTTTGTCTGTTCATTGTAAAGAACCCTTGCTGTCTCTCAAGTAGTTATACTGAATTATATAAGTATATATAGAAGTATATGCGTATACAATCAAGGCAGGCTCAGACCCTCAGCTCTCACAACTATTTACATAAACAGTTTGTAAGTCTTTAAAAATATATGCCATAAAAGAAAGAACAGTAAGAGACTTTCCAGCTAAGTTGAACACAAGTGTCATGGTCCCAGGCGGCACGTCTTGTGAACGTGAATTATCCCAGTGACTTCACTGGGATTTAGCTTGTACGGGCATTGCTGCTCACATAAAAAGAACATTTGCGCTTCTGGAGCTACAGTTACTTCTTCCCTGCAGAGGGAAATAGAAAAAGATTGGTAACCTTAGTTGTGGCTGTACAATGTGCCAAAAGCAAAAATGCATAATTTGCAGACTGATCAATGATAATAAATTATAAAAAGAAAAACAATTGTTTCCTTGAGTCAGGATTAAGAACAGCTAGAATTACTTGCAAAAATGCTACAAGCAGGCAAGAAATACCAACAGCATAAGCAGATGAACCAATTAACATCCTGTGCTGTTAATGTCCATCTCATTTTCTGATGGACAGCTAATAAAAATACAGAAATAATATAGCAACTAGTTTTTCTGTCAAGTCTCCCTAATGTTTAAATTAGGTTCATAAATTAAATTAGACATGTTATTCTATACTAGCTGCTGTTAAAATTGAATACTGTTTACTGCTCATTTTAATATATTACCTAATTCCACTTGTGTGTTCACCAGTGGGCATTAGTTTCCTTTTGGCATACCCTGTGGGATTTTTACACAGAAGCTGTTTAAAACATGTACCTTTCCTTATGAAGTCCAGCAATGAAACCAGTGATTTGAAAGTATAACCTGCCAGAATTGCTCTCAAGAACACTGTCCTGAAAATTTACAAGCTGTCAAGGTCAAATTGCAAACTTGCAATCAGTGGATATGAAAATAGACTAGACATTATGTTGTGGAGGGAGAATACTTATATATCTACATCCTATCAATAAATAGTGTTCTGGTATTCACTACAGATCTCTGGGTCCTTGCTTTGTCTAGATGGCAGTTAGTTCCCACTGTCATCTCCAGAAGACTCTGAGAATTTATTGCAACAGTACAAGATGATTGTGTGAAAAATCCCTGGCCAGACCTCTGGCTGCTGTCATCGCTTCCTCTCCCATCTGCTGGCAATTTTCAGGATAACTGGGAAAGTTTTAATGGTTATTTATAATCAGGATTTTAAAAAAATAAATAAAAGCAGCATTTTGCTTAGTCGGTTGTATTCACCTTTTCTCACTTTTCCTCTCCCTCTCCTTTTTTCTCTCTCCCTTGTCTCTTTTCCACTCTTTTCCGTCTTTCCTTTTATTCTTTTCAACTTTCCCTTTTCCGTTTCCCCTTTCCCTTTCTTTTTCATTTTAAATACTTTTTTTTTTTTACCTTTTACCACAACAAAAGACAAATCAAGTTTTGGGAGAGAGGTTGTGGGGTCTTTGGCTCTGTAATTGGTAGTGGTTGTTGAGCTATTGGCAAAGACAGTCTCTATCATCAGCATTCATTATTCAATGAAGTTAAACATGTTTTTACAATGCCAAGCAAAAGGCTTTGTCTGAGCTTAGGAAAAGTGGGCAAGGCATATTATGGGCAAGGGAATCCTTTTTAGCAAATGCCTAACAACAAGCACTTTCTTAGTCCAAACATAGTTTTAAACAGCCAGCTTTCTCTTTTACTGTTTTGCTTCATTTTATCCTGCTTCCTTCTTCACCAGCATTGTTTCTAGAGTGCAGTAAGTCACATCTATTGCTGTGATTTATTTTTCCTTCACTATTTTCCCAGGAAAAACCCCGGTATTTATTCAAGTGCTTTTTTTCTGGAAAGGACTGTATTTACTTTAAGATGTCTATGTGATCGTGTACTTATGTGACAGAAGGCAAGGTCAAAGAAAATTGTGGCTTGTGTAAGAAGCACTAGATGGTGCTGTGAAGAAAAATATCTAAGCGAGCTCTAACCTGAATGTTGAAATTTAAATAGCCACATTCATTAGCTGTATAAAGCAGATATGTATTGCTGTATAAAGCAGATATGTATTGCTGTTCAGGACTGCAATACATTACTTCCTTTAGGACTTGAAAATTATGAGAACCATCATCTGAGCAGTACCCAGGAGAGGTCAGGTCCCCAGCCAAACAGCAGAAAGATGTAGATGTCATGTATGACATTTACCTCAAAGTCACAGATGGCCACTGAGACGTGCACTCAGACAAAAGCCAATATGTAGGACAATATTTTAAAATCTATGCAAAATCACCATAGAGAGTGGTACAAAGGTCTTATAGGTCTGTTACAGCCAAAGAGATGCAGAATGCAGTTCTGGACTAATTAAAGTGTCAAGGATTTCCTAGTCTGCTACAGATGCTACAAAAATGATGCCTACGGTTACTGCTAAGAGGGAGCTTCACATCAGGTGGAAAAGTACTCTTCTATCCATTATTTACTTTCTTTCTTGACAGACACAATCATCTGCTCAGATGTGATGAAGAACTTATCCAGCCTCCAGGCTTTGTCTCATTTTGGGATTTTTCCTTTGTTCCAGCTCTCAGCATGAAGCATAAGCAGAGGGAAAGGTCTGAAAATGCAGCTGCAGCTGTACTCCTGTGTAGGCTGATCTCTACAGGAAATGGTGCTGAGCAGTGTGGTGAAGAGCTGTAACTTACAGCTTCAAGCCATCTATCTTGAAAAGGGTCCAGTCCAGTGCTCACAACCAGATATCCATACTTTGCACTCAGCTTTGCAACTAGCTGAGTTCTGAATTGACAACAATCAAATAGTTTTTCTCCTGAGCAAATGGCATATTTGTTTACCACCTGAGAGACAGGACCAGCCCCACAGGGTATCTATGTTCAACTCCACGTAATCGTGTTAGTAATTTCCAGTAGCACTGTTAGCTCCCTCATCACCATTGATTCATTCAGAACAAACTCCTTTTACACTTCTCCCTAGCTGCTTGAGTCTACCACTTGAGTCTGGATCTATGAAAAATGAATTCATGCCACTTTATTTTATGTTGGTGCTATTCCTGAACTTCAGAGGCATAATTTATTTTGCTGTCTTTATGGTTTTTCTACTTACTCTTAAAACACTTCTAAACACAGAAGATATATGGAAAGGCACTTAAATGTCTTGTGAGTTGAGTTTTTAAGTTAAAATTATAGTACTTTAATACTTCACATGCAATGATCTCTTTGTAAAGTTTTCATAATGTCAGAGAAGTTCATAGAGTAAATTAGTTTGACTTCACTCAGAGTGCTAACATTTATAAATCTACAGTGCTGCTTTTCTGAATATATTTACTGCTGCAGTGAGGAAGGGGGGATCAAAGGGCGCTCACATTTATTTCTGCCATCATTTCTCATCTGCAGCAGAGTTGGAGTTTTGTATACGTAGCAGTTTCCTGCTTCAGAGATGTCAGAAATTTTCTGGAGCCTGTTTACAGGACATTTAATTAGGATATGGACAAACCTGCAAAAAAGTAGCTACTGCATATATTAAATGGCCCACTTAAGTCACGAATACAGATTCACTTGCAGATTTATTGTATGCTGTATTTTGCAGTGTGGGTGTGAGAATAAAACTAGAATCTGTCTTTTCTGAGTGTGTTTCTCCCCCACATATAATTTTAGCCTTGACAGTAATAAAAGGAGAGAAATAAACAGTGCAATATTAGCGATCAAAAGCATCAAAACACATGAAGAAAATGTCAAATTGTAAAAGATCACCAAAGTAACAGCAACAGCAATTTCTGGTTCTGTATTGTTGATGCCTTGAGATTTTAAATTCTCAGAGCCTGGGAGGAGTTTTTTAGTTCTTAGCATGTCACACCCATGAAATGCCAAACCATCCAACAATGGGCCTTTTTTACGCTCTGTAAGAAAAGAATCTATTTATTCACTTGTCAGCAGCATTTCTCACTCTGGGACACTGCTATTGGAAAAGCTCCACCAGACTGAGTCATATGATGTCAGGAAAACTTCATGGTTTTGACAAAAAAGTTGATGGGACCCCCAAAATTTCACCACCCCTCCTGTTTCCCCCCATCCAAAAAAAAAAAAAAAAAAAAAGCAAAACTAAAACAACTCAACACTTTTTTTTCAACCATTATTTCTTCTCATGGAGTTCATAATTTTTGAGCATTTGAGGATGGTACTACCATGAAGACTACATCCTGCCCTTTTTCTCTGCATAATTTCCCATGCTATTGAATGAACCACCAATATGGAGAATCACAGATGATGTGTTTCTGGGTGAGAGGAAGGTGGAGTGCAGAATTTGTCCTCTCATTACATTATTACTTATACCATGAAGAAACAAATGCTGTGATGTCCATGAATTTAGAATTGTTGAGGGTCATTGTAGCCATCAGTCTTGACATATTCTGTAGTACATAACAACAATCTCCCCACTCGTTTCTCCTTGCAGCCCAGCATATTTGAAGCACAACATTCGTTCTGAAAGATATCTGGTCTTGACTTAAGTAATTCCAGTGCCTGCAGAAAAAAGACAAGACTGTTACTGCAGTTGCTACTGAATGCTATTAATAGTATTTGAAATCTAATGATGGGATTGAGACCTCCTGAGGCGACTGTTCCCTTGCCCTACAGCAAACTTAGCTACAGTTGCTTGTCTCACTCCAGATAGCTCTGTCTAACCTGCTTTTTTGAAGAATTCCAGTGCTGGAGGCTCTAGACCCTCCCTAGGAATCACAGAATGAGCTAGGTTGGAAAGCACCCTTCAGATCACCCTTCCAACCTTTATCTCAGGACTGATTGCCAAGTCCACCACTAAACCATGTCATTGAGGGCCTTATCTGCATGGTTTTTGAACACTTCCAGGGATATGGCTCCACCACTTTCCTGGGAAGCCTCTTCCAATGCCTGAGCACCCTTCCAGAGAAGAAATTATTCCTAATATCCAATCCAAACCACTTCTGGTGCAGCTTGAGGCTGTTATCTCTTGTCATGTCTCTTGTTACTTGGGAGAAGAGACCAGCCATCTCCTCTCTCCATCCTCTTTCAGGTAGTTGTAAAGAGCAATAAGGCCCCCCTGAGCCTTCTCTTTTCCAGACTAAACCCCCCAGGTCCCTCAGCCATTCCCTTCACACTTGTGCTCCAGGCCCTGCACCAGTTCCACATCCCTTCTCTGGCCCCGCTCCAGCACCTCAATGTCTCTCTTGTAGTGAGGGGCCCAGAGGTGAACACAGGATTCGAGGTGCAGCCTCAACAGTGCCCAGTGCAGGGGGACAATCACTGACCTGACCCTGCTGGACGCACTGGTGCTGATACAGGCCAGGATGCTGTTGTCCTTGGCTGCCTGGGCACAAGCTGCTCATGTTGGGTGGCCATCAATCAGCACCCCCAGGTCCTTTTCCACCAAGCAGCCTTCTAGCCACTCTTCCCAAGACTGTAGCAAGGGGTTGTTGCGACTTAAATGCAGGACCCGGAACTTTGCCTTGTTGAGCCTCATCCCATTGGCCACAGCCCATGGATCCAGCCTGTCCAGATCCCTTTGCAGAGCTTCTCACCCTCCAGCAGATCACCATTCCCAGTCAATTTGGTTCTGTCTTCAAATTTACTGAGGATGCACTCAATCCCCTTATCCAGATCACTGATAATTGAACAACACTGGCCCTAATACTGAGCCCTGATACTGAGCCCTGAGGGGCACCCACTATAGTGACCAGTCACCAACTAGATGTGACATCATTTACTACCACTCTGCCAGCCAACTAGTTTTTAACCCAGTGAAGAATACACCTATTCAGGCCATAAGCAGCCAGTTTCTCTAGGAAAGTGCTGTGGGAAACAGTGTCAAATACTTTACTAAAGTCCAGATAGACAATGTCTACAGCCTTTTCCTCATCAGCCAAGCAGACACGCCTTGTCATAGAAGGAGACTGGGTTGGTCAAGCAGGACCTGCCCTTCATAATCCTGAAGGAAGGTAGCACCTAGGACACAGGTGGGCCCTGGGGACTATATTAGGGCTTGGCCCACAATACAAACCATCCATTTCTTCTTTCAAAACATGAGAAGAGGGATTCATCTGCCATAATTTGAGAAGGCTTTTTGTTAGGAAATATATTCAGTGGCTGTGGACTTCTGTGGAAATCAAAACTTCTCCATCATCTACAGTGTAGGCTTCACTGTTCCTTCGAATCCAGGGTAAGGGTATTCTAAAGTGATTTTAAGACTCCATCTACTTTTGTAAGACCTATGGAATAGAAATGCTGTGATCACCCACTAACCAGCTAAAATTTTGCTAATATCAATAGGTGTTAAATAAATGCTATATGCTTTCTTTTGATCTTCTACACTTGCAGCTTTGAACTGTCAATTTGAGGAGTTCAGTCAAAAGAGGGCACTTAGAAAGCAAATGAACCAGCAGTGGATACTTGTGAAAACCAGTCATGTTTCAGAAAGTCACTGTGCATATATCTGGGAAGGTGGGAATTTCATTTTCAAACACAGCTCCCTAGGCAGCTTCTTGCACAATCTGGCATTGTCAGAGAGCAAAAAGAGATTTTAGGGGCTGTCTTACAAAACTGCTACATTTCTTTACTCATAGAAATATCCACAAATCAACAAAACCATGGCATTTACAAGCATCCTACTACCTTCTGCAGCACTGTTGATGTTAGCATAGAAGGAAGGCAGAAGTGAACTTGTGAATCCTTATAAAATTGGAAAGAAATGTCTTTCTGATAGAAATATGCAACCTGTGAGGAAATAAGCAGACACACTTCCAAAACTACAACACAGCAGGGTTTTGTTCGTTCCTCTTTTTAATTATCCTTTTTATTGTTTGAGTTAAATTTTAACAGGTAATTTCGTAGAGCATTGTGACATTTTATTCATTACTGAATTATGATCTGATCAACAGTGTTACATTTGTTATTATTGTTATTACTGTTATTATTGTTATTACTGTTATTATTGTTCTATTTCTTTATCTTCATGACCACATATTGCAGCTTCTGGAAAACAAGTGAATACACTACCAACAAAATATATACACGGAAGTGTAACTAATATTTAAACGTATTCACCTGTGTCCCACGCAACACCTGAATATCATTTGCTTTTCTACTTTATGTGATAATTTTATTTCCGTCCACTGATAATTTAGAATTGCTTTCTGCTTACATTATTAAACTTATTATGAATTTGGCAATGGGTGTCTTAGATCACCTGCATTCTCACTTTATGCTTTCACTGTCTCTTCTTACAACATCAATGTATTTCCAAGGAAGGAATGTAAAATACTTATAAACTCACTTAGCATCTTCTGGGAAAGAAAAGAAAGTAAGAATTGCTTATGCCACATAGGAATGTTACCAAGGATTTTGCTGTAGCTGGAGGGCAATGCAGAGAACAGACTGAAACCAACAAAAAGCAAAACTTAACATCAGAATTAGAATTAGTTTTGAAAAAGTGTTTTTTTGTCTCCTAGTATCACAAAATAGTTACCAAGCAACACTGCAGATATTAGTAATGCAGGCAGATCCATTCAAGTAAAAAATATTCAAACCATTGTCATTATCAGGGCAGCTATGTTATTGCTGGATGCATAATATTTGGTATATGGACATTTTCATAATCTACTCCTCCAGAAAAATCTGCTTTGCCAGGAGAAGGTGCCCTTAGTGTTACTTTTGTTAGATTAAGCTTGCAGGGATATGCCACCATCTGCTGTAGTTCCAACTGTATTTTGCTAGGCTGATACAGTAACTGATGCCAACCACTGAAGGGCAAATAGATGGTGAAAGCATACACAGTATGTGTGAGAAGAAGCAAAGGAATAGCTTTTTCCTAAGAAGACTTTTGCAGTGATTGGCATGGGATTTCAGCAAAAGCCTTTGTGATGAATTGTTCAGTTATTCCTCAGGAAAACAGCAAATAAAAGGATTAGATCCAGAATTATTTTGGAAAAGCAGAGTAAGTAGTAAAATGGCTAAAAACATGTTTTGCAAGCTGGCTGCAGTATGGAAAGGAGTCATGTTACAGAGCCAGGGATTGTTATTCCTTTGCTATGTGGCTTTGGGTAAATGAGCCTAGGATGTTGTTCCAGATTGAGTCAAATTGTTGGGAAAAATCGTAGCCCTTCAAGTTGACAGCAAAAAGCTGTAGAGCTCCTGAAATCACACAGTGTCATCTCCAAACCCCAGAAAATAGTCCTTCTCTGTCTGATACGAAGATGTGTGCATTTGGGCCCCCACTGGTCAGAACAAGACTTTCAACACTTTATTGAGCTGGAGCGTGTAGGTGACACACGAGGACACACTGTAGGCAGACAGCAATGATCATTCTAGCGCAGCTCAAGGAAAGGTCTAGCCCAAGGAAAGGCCTTAGGAGAGATCCTTTGAGAAAGGAGATTCAGTTCTGATAGCAATGGAAGAAGCATATGTTTTTCAATTTCTTGTGAAGTGGTAAAAAGGAAGACTTTGACTGCTCTTGAGAAGGAGCACAATTATCTACAAGTTATTTGGTGTCCTCATCAAATTCTCCCTAATGGAACAGACAGTAAGACCCTGCTTCTTTTGCCTGACTGCTTGGGCCAAGTGGGGAAATGGTCTCGAGAACCATGACAGAAGGAAGATAAAGTGGCAAGGATTTGGGGAAGAGCTGTTGCCAAGGTGAATAGCTTCAGAGAGGACTCTTTCAGTGGTGTAGTGGGAAAATCACTGCTCCGGAATGCCCAGAGCCACGAAGGGAGCTTGACAGGACCTTGCCCAGGAGCCGGACAAGGCTCACAGGGGGCGGAGCCAGGAGGGACCGTGGCGCCTCCGAGAGGATAAAGCACCTCCTGAGGAGCTCGGTCCATCTGTCAAGGCGCGGCGCGGCGCTTGGAGCATGCGAGATGAGCGTGATGGTAAGCACCCTCCTCGGGGCTGGGTCCCAGTTTGGGAGGTCAGCGCTGGCTGCCCCAGTGGTGATGAGTGTCGCCTCCCAGATGGCACTGGTGAAAGGGGAGGCTGCAGTGCAAACTTCGGATTGCAGCAGGTGCCTCAACATGCCTCTGGAGGCAAGGGTGAACTGTGGACAGGGCTGTTCACAGTGTGCCCTGGTGGAGCACCTTCCGCAGCAGGGGGCTGAGCTGCGGGACACAACAACTGCGGAACACAGCAACTGCGGGACAGATTGAGGGATGTTAGGGAAGATGAGAGAGGGAACCTGCAGGCGATTGTGTAGAGGCCGCAAGCGTCCTGCCTAGCACAAACAGGAAGGAAGGAGGGCATTAATCCAGGGGAGAAGGAACTTGTCACAAAATAAAAAACACAACAAAAAGAGGAGGAAAAGGGCAAAGAAAAGCAAGGGGCTTCCTCCAAAGCCTGAATGGCTTTGCAGCTCTGCAGGAGGCTAATGGAGGAACAACCAATTGCTGCACCAATACAGAAGATAACTACCAGTGTATCCAAGAAAAAGTGACGGTTGATAGTAGTGGGAGACTTTACTTTGAAAGGTACAGGGGCATCTGTCTCTTGGCCTGATCTGCTCTTGAGGGAAGTGTGCTGCCTACCAGGGGTTCGGATGAGGGATATTGCTGAGAGGCTGCCTGGTCTCATAAGTCCTATTGACTATTAGCTGCTCCTAGTGGTCCATGAGTGTGCCAGTAATATAGACAGCAGTAGTCTGGGAAGCATTAAGGAGAGCTACAGCGCCCTGGGAAAGGTGGTTAGGGGTTTTGGGGCTGAGATAGTTTTCTAATTGATCCTCCAGGTCAAAGGGAAGGACCTCAGAAAGGCCAGGCAAGTTTGACAGATTAATAGAACTGTGGTGCTGTAGTCAGGGTTTTGGTTACTTAAACCACAGGAATAGCTTTTGGGAAGCTAGGTCTACTGGAGGCTGATGATGTCTGTTTGACAAAGAAGGGGAAGACCTGCTTTGGTCAGATACTTGTTGCCAGGCTGGTGAAGGGAGCTTTAAACTAGATGTGTTGTGGGAGGGAGTCACTGGTCCATCTAAACCCTATCTGTTGAATGCCAGCACCTGTGATGATTGCTTGGAGTGATTCAGGGCTGTAGCCAATGAGTCGGCTTTATTTGAAGCATGGCTCAGATATCTCTGCAGAAACACCCACAGTATGGGAATAAACAAGAGGAATTAGAGATGTGTGCTCATCTACAGAGGTAGGATATCACTAGCATAACAGAAACATGGTAGGATGTCTTCTATGACTGGAGTGTTGGAAAGGAAGGCTACAGGCTCTTTATGAAAGACAGGCTGGGCAGATGGGTGTAGATATTTATGTCAACGATTGGCTGGAGAGTATGGAACTCTGCCTGGGTACAGGTAATGAGCCAGCTGAGTTTGGGGCATCCCATTTCTAGATAGCATCTGTCTCTATAAAACAGTCAATGTTTGGAACAAGATAACATGCCTTGAGCTTGGGCTGAATCAGCAAGTTGTAACTGTCAGTTTCTGCAAACAGTCCTGGGTCTGGCAGTCATAAAAGGCTGGGGAGACAGGAGGGGAGTCTGCTTTCACTGTTATTAGTCTCCTGGTTCAAGCAAAATGAATGAAGCAGCCGGAGCTACTCTACTCGCCTCTGTAGCGCAAAAAGCAGAAAACAGCAACAACCAGCAGGGAGGCAATACTTGTTTTCTAGCTCCTCTCACCTTCAAGGGCAAAGGAAGCTGGGGAAGCCAGCAACTTCTCTGTTCTTTTGTTAAATCTGGGCTGAAGGAGATGCATGTTTTAGCATGCAGGTCTGAGAACATCATTTCAAATGACAGCAACATCTTTCTTAATGCAAATGCTTCTAAGGACCATGGTTTAGATCCTCAAGGGACACAGGCTGTGGGCAATTAAAAGGTTCTGATAAACGTAAAAGCAATCTTTTATCACAGCCATCCCTTTGTCATAGGAAGTGGTGAGAGTATCTCTCTCACAGAATGATAAACATGCTGAGCTGATGGCTACAATTTTTAAAGGCAAACCCTGTGACAGAAAGCCACACTGCTCATCTTGCCTTGTAAAGATGTTACATGCTGTATGTGCCTGAACTTCTGTCTGTGCCTATCTTTTTATGCTGTAGAGAGAAAATTATTTGTTACAGTATTTGTATCCAAATTAATTTGAGGAATCAGTGTGTAGGAGGAGAGAGGGAAGGGAGGGAGGGGGGCAGGACCTACTCTATTTACAGCTCTTAAAAATAGCATGTGAAGCCAGAAACTCATACAAAACTGGACTAGCCATCTTCCATGTGCAATACATTTCCAAATAGAGATATCTACAGTACTTCCCAATTATGTTCAGTTCACTGCAGCAGGTGACCCTAATTTCTTTGAAAAATCTTTGTAACAGTTCTTTTCAGAAAACCTGCATGAGGTGCTGAGAATAAAAGTCAAGGCCATTGAGTTTCTCTTATTTGGGCTTTCTTCAAATAAAAGTCTATGTATTACATGACCAGGGAGAGAGCCAGGTCACAAAGATGTGACACCTGCATGCGGGCATTTAAAGCCAGTGGTAAGACAAGTTGATGATTATCAAAATGAAATTTGCAGGCATCTGTTATAGTCACCACCTGAAGGGCCTATGCCCTGCCTCTTCCTGCTCTTGTATGCCCTGTGGCTGCTGTGGGTTGGCCCTGCTCTTGACAGCCTGGTGGGGTTGATGCCGCTGAGGGGCCTCAATAGTAGGGATGTTGTCCTGGTGGCTGCTGCATGTGAGGGTATGTCATGGGCCCCTGGGCTCGGGAGACATCAGCAGCCCTGGTGCATCAGGGAGGACTGTGCTCACCGTAGCAGCATACAACGACATCCTATAGCTTTTCTCCTGAATGCTTTAGCTCCTGTCTGGAATGCCCATACAGTGGGCTGCACTGTGTATAACGCTCTTGGTGTGTGCCTCCAAAGTAGCTGTGTGGTGTGAGGTCCTTCATGTAGGTGGAGCTGACTAGAGGAAGGGAGAATCCTATAGCCTGTACTTGGCTTTGCACTTTTCTAGCTGTATGTCTGTGCCCTTGTTAAAAGAATGGGCTCATTGTAGTTTCATGGGTGTTTTCAGAGCAATATGATATTGCTTAATATGTATTTTAGTGGTGTTGGCATGCAAATGGTGCAGTGTAATACAGAGGGCACAAATGAAATTTGCTGATGACATCATGAGGAGGCATCAACGTAAAAAGCATCAGGCTGCCATAAGGGGGGAGCTGCATGACCTCAGGGGGGAAAATAATAGAAGTGGAATTAAATTTTACAGTATGGAGTGTAAATGGCCTTGGGCTTGGGGACTATTATCACTCTTTTTGCTTTATGCTGCGAGCTCATTAGCTAGGGCTGACTGATGCTGAGAAGGATCTGGGTGTGTTGGCCATGGGACAACTGAGAGCCACCAGAGCTGTGAAAAGGCAATGGCAATCCAAATGTGCCTCTGACAGGATATTTTCAGTAGAGATGAGGGAGAGTTCAGGCCATTTTGCAAGGTACTGCTGAGGCCTTATCTGAAATACTGTCTCTGGTTTTAATCAACCATATCTAAGAAAAATGAATTCAAATGGGAGCATTTTGCAATGAAAGGCCAGGAGATATTTAAAAATGGAGAAAAAAAGGTTGAAAATCATCATGCTGGAAGAAAATGTCAAATGGAGTTGGAATTTGTCTTATTCGTTACTCCAGCTCTTCTTCTTTTTTTTATATTGCTTTAGCACACTGGACATTTAAATGCTAGATAAACAAAATACAATTTGTTTTATAACAGAGAATGTCTGCTCTATCAATTTGCAATAAAAAAAATGCGTGTAGCTTTGTGCTAAAATGGCCAATTTAAATTGGATTCCAAAGTTATAGTTCAGCCATCAGCTTGAAGTTTGTTGAAACATGGACCTGAATATCTAAAATCATTTCCAGTGGCCTACAAATCACTTTATGAAATTTGGAAGTGTGTACAGGAATGGCTCCCAAGTCAGCAGATGTTAATGAAAATAAAAAATAAAGTAAAAAAAGGAGAATTTATGCATTTCCGTAACAGCCTTATTTCATTGCCATACTGACTAGAACATACAGTATTCTTAGGCAACCAGAATTGTACTTCATCATCCTTGTTACACCACCACGCACTTCCTTGGCTGATTTATCCTCCTTTCACTCCTCCTTCCACAAGGATGCCATCTGTATGAAATGGCAGACTTGTGCTCCCTGACCCGAAGCTGGAACGGGGCATCTTTCCAGTCTAAACAATTCTATGATTCTATGACCTTGGTCATGAACTGAAAATGTTAGAGCTCTCTCCTCTCTCACCCTTTGCCCTGGGTCTCTCTGATGGCAGGGAGCTGAGGGATGGTAAGGTTCTGGGGGCTTAGCAGTGCCCCAAACTCTCCCCAGCTCTCTGTGGTCAATGTAGAACCTGTGCAGCTTGTGATGATACTAACTGTCCTCAGCCTGATGGTGCTCAGCTTCCACAAAGCCAGTCTGGAGATACGTATCTGGGTGACTTACAGCTTCATCTCTGCTATATTCAGGGGGTACAGGGAGTTGAACAGTTGGCTAAGCACAATTTCCTGACATGTCTGTCCATTTTACATAGACTGGTTTAGGAGAGGAAGTTTCTGAGGATGGTATCACTGGTTTTCTTCTCCACAGCTTTTCACAGGAAGAGTGAATTTTATTTTTTGCATGGAAATCCTATTCCTAATTCTGAAAACTGATACACTCCCCTGTATTTAGGATTGGACTATCTGGCTACAATATGAAAGGTAATGGATGTTAAACTCAAGCAAACTGTGGTCTTCTTCCAGAAGCTGCTTGTTTTCCCCAGTTTTGCATCCACCCTCTCTCCTTACAAGCCTTGAGGATGAGTGATGGTTACTGTGAGATGCATCACAGTTACCTGCTCTTTCGCTTACTGCCAACACTCTCTGTTTAAAGGCATTACAGTACTTTTGGGGGAAAGCTTAAATGAATGAAAGGTTTGAAGTACTGATTTATTAAATAACCAATGTGGGAGCAAACATTTTCTTAAAGGCATCTTTAGGGCAGGGAGCAGGCTGTGTCCACAAGGAGTAACCATATGTCCTGCTCTCCTCTGTCCTTTTTCCTGCGGGACCCTCACAGCCTCTTCCTTCTCACCTAACCTGACATACATATACTGCTTGGCTAAAATCTGCATGTTCCAATTATGTGACAGATAAGAATATGGTCACGTTTAAGGAACATCTGTGTTTTTATATCAGATAACAGCAAGTTCCTTCCCCATATTGTTACCTGCCTAAGTGCTTACCCAAAATTACTGTCTGCATTTGGGGTATAGAAGTATTTATGTTTTGACCAGCTGATATCCTGTCCCGTAATAGAGGATAGGAACATTCAGACAAGCTTCCCATAATGTTCACACAGAACACAAGCCATGTCCCGATCAAAAGGTTGGACTCCGCTGGTCATACTCAACAGCACTGCTCTTTGTTTAAGACGAGAAAAGTTTCAGGGCATTAGCTGGGTGTTGCAGGGAAGTATTTGTATTGAGCACCACTGCACAGTCTAGAAATCACCTGCTGCAACATTTTGTAGAGTATGTTTTGAGACTGAAATGCCAAATGGTATACAGATGCTAATCAGCTAACACCATCAATATCTGTTTTCTGAGCATGGATGAGAGAACAGTATCTTGGATACAGCACAAACCAACAGACAATATTATTGTCAAACAGAGAAACTATCAAGTCATACTTTAATTCTTCTCTGCTGTCCAGGGAGAGAGTTTAATCTCCAGCGCAAAGGGAGGATTCACAGATATATCTAGCTGAGGCAGAATGGATGTTGTAAAGGCATAT
Organism: Psittacus erithacus; assembly: GCA_009867235.2. Taxonomy (NCBI): domain Eukaryota; kingdom Metazoa; phylum Chordata; class Aves; order Psittaciformes; family Psittacidae; genus Psittacus; species Psittacus erithacus. The sequence goes on from WYDI02011625.1 coordinate 21,805, forward strand.
TTAATGGCATGTTGTTAAGATTTTATCGTGCCCAAATGCGAGATTGGAAATATGGAAGGCGCAACTGTTCTTTTGCCACAGCAAAGAAGATACTTATTTTTGACATAGTTTGTGATCTGCAATACGTAATCTTTACTGCAGATAGCATCCTGAAGATTACAGATTTTGTCTATTTCTTGGTCAATTTGAACTCCTATAGCCTGTAAAAATACCTATCTGTACTTTTGTACATGTCAGCCAAGGGTGCAGGAGTAATCTGTTTTTTGCCCCATTGCTTCAGGAGCATCAGAGACCTTTCTGTACTGGAAGATGAGCCTAAAATAGTTCTAGTCTGAAGCATCCCTGCACAAGCCAGCCTCAGATCATTTCCTGATACATGCCTTTCCACCTCAGAGGTGTCAAGAGCTGATTTGGACTGAGAACCATTTAGTTGTCTTCTCCAGTTTGTGAAGTGCAGACTTTATCCTGGAGACGAACTGTGATATTTTGCAAGGTTCAGCCTCAAACTGCAAAACCTGCCTATTGGCATAAAGAAAAGTTCTTTTGGAGGATAACACCGACTACTCAAAACCTAGTTAATTTTTACTTTCAGGCTTTGCAAAAAAGCCCTGCAGGCATGCCAGCAGTTCCTTTTCCTCAAGAATTAGCTCTCGGTATTCAAAAACACATGCTCTTTTTGTGCATTTGCTTTTAATACCAGAAAGAGGGTTATCTGATGTAATTTCAAGCTACTTGAAAGTAAGCTTTTTGTTGTTGCTGCTCTGTGCTACTCTGGTCCATGAAGCTCATGGGCATTGCTACACTAAAACTAAGCTAAAAATAAATGCAAAAATATCCTTTGAAAACCTGCTTTGGGAGTGTTGTGTAATCTCTCAACTTTTCTTTTTCCTCAAATATCTTTCAGTCCTGCCGCAGTGCTAAAAAGAGGTTTTTGGTTTTCTGTTTAGCTACAAGCTGTTTCAAATTCTGTTATATTGGGTATAGTTTTACCATCTCCTTCACAGTGAAAATTGTGATCATTTGGCAGGAAAAAGAGGTGCCAGGGTCTTTCTATTTGGAAAAAATGATACGTCAATCATGCCAGTTCCCAGCAATTTGATTCAGGTATGAGCTGTGTATGAAACTTGCTGTTCAAACATATGTTATAGATTTTCTATGCTTTCCCTTCTGATTAAATGCCAGTCATATCCTTCTAGAGGCAGACAAATCCAGTGTGTCTTTGTTGTACTGCCTATTGCTCTTTCCCTAAGTCATCAACTCGGATAAGGCTGAGATGTCCAGCATTGCACTATCCTGTTCTACCCATCCACTTCCGTCTTGCAAAAAAACACTCTGATGACAACCAACCAAAATAAAACCCACTGACATAGATGCATTGCATGTCATTTTGCTTTTGGAAAAGCTAGGCAATGTAGGAATGTGGCCTCCTCTGAATGAATGTGATGCATTAGTGCTTGATCATCCCAGCACCCCTCTACCTAAAAAACTTCCTGCATGTAATAAGGCTCGTTCAGTTTAATGGGGCATCTCCTGTTTGTAGGACTGAGGCCCTGAAGTTTATGGGTAACTTTCATTGGCAATGATTGCAGTTATTTGTCTAAATCCTTTGGGCATCTATGGGAAAAAGCAAAACAGCAGTACATTGAAAAAATTAATATTGAACATGTTTCTGATAAAAGTGACAGCTGATGCAATATGAAACAAAAAAAAACCTATATAGAACATGATCAGGTACTTTAGGTTCAAATGGGTTTATTTGACCATGAAATAATGTCATTGATATCAATTGATGTATACCACTGCTGACTTTGTGGCCATAACTCTTCACACGGTGAAGGAAGTTCTCATCCAACTTTAAAAGATAAATAGCAGTTTTGATTTTTTTAAAGGACTTTGGTGAAAGAAGAAAGTCACAGTACTACTATTGTTTGTTAAGTCATTTAGGTACTCTTAAATGAGATGTTTGAGTGACTCTCCTTTTCTTGGAGGTTTCCCCACAGAAATCTGCAAGTTCAGACACACAGCAAAAGGGTAGAATTTTAAAGCATGGCCTTCCAGACTTCAGTCTGATTTGGGCTTCTCACTCCACCACCATCCAAGCTATGGCAGGCATGCAAAAATCACAGTTCTAAAGGTGATGAGTTAGAATTTTGTATTTCAAGAATTCCAAAGGGCAGACCTTGCCAGGTATTTGTTTGTTGAGCTTGTTTAGGTTTGCATGTTTTTTTAAGCCTTTCACATAACATTAAAGGTAGGATGGGCAAGATGCTGCTACTGGTACTTACCCACACCAGTACAATGCCATTAAAAGCCTTTCCTTATTCCAGTAACATCTCTTTCTAAGTGACTTCCATCAAGTCAAATTCATTGTGGCACTTCTTAACTCAGTAGCATAGTTGCCAATGGTATTACTACTTAACCTTGCTGGTGGCTAACCAAAATTTCAACTACTTAACTGAGATGTATAAAAGAAAAAAACCTATCTCATACAGAGTTGCTCAATATCACAGTTTCTTCTTGGCTAAAACAAAAGACCCATGCACACACGAAATCAACTCGTATTCACAACGATTTTATCTACGTCAAGTCACCACCTCAGACATGTATTGCTTCACTTGCACATCTGAAAAGTTACAAATCTCAAGGTACTAACCAGATGAAAAGTCAGTACTGGCAGGCAGCACTCTTGTTCATCAAGTTCAACAAAACTCTTGTTCAATCAAGTTCAACAAAAGCCATGCATATTTAAGGAGTGCTCTTAGACTATCACAATGAGCAGCATTAAAGCTGGGTGGGATAGCATTGTCTCTTGTTCTGCATCTGTTAAGATATCTGCTGTGCAGAGAAAAGAGAAGAACCACAACTAACAGAGCTATCATGCTGCCTTTCTCTCAAATCCTTGCGCTTGGGGGAAGAAGAAAGCACAGAGAATATTATTGACACTTTGTTGCATAATACTGCAAATGCTGTCCCTAGTTTTTTCTGTAATCACTTTTGCCTTTAAACATATGATTTAGCTATAAATTATCACCCCAGCCACAAGCGCTTCCTTCATAAACTCACTGAAAATCAAATTAACCTTTTCTCTCTAGGATGAACTGTCCTATTAATATGACAGTGAATTCAGTTCTTTCTGGTTTGGTTACCCCAGCATGTTTTCACTTCCCAAGCTGAATAGGGACTGTCTAGTTAGTCACTTAAACAAAATTAATTTTAAGAACCCATTAAAAAAACCCACCCAATAATATGGTATGTGAATATTCTGGAAAGCTTTTCATTACTTCATCTGTGGTTTCTAATTGCAAACCAGAATGTATAATTATTGCGCTGATTCCTTCATCCTGACCTTGGACCAGATCCAGAGATGACGAACACCAATGCACTTTAGTAGCAGTCTATGTCACCTATGCACTTTTCAACTGCCTGCAGATCTAATCCCTACCTGTCTGTGGACCTATCTTTGAGGTAATTTTTCCAGCTGATGCCTTTATCAGGATCAAACTCTCCATTTCAGGTTGTAACCATTATTTAGCAGCTGCTCGCAAGTGGCATGCACAAAATCTTTTTCTCAGAAATACATGGACAGTTTATCACCCAAAGAAGAATTTGTCCAAAGAACAGAAGTCCACCAAGATCAAAGGAACAAAGTCTGCGTGCAGTGAAGAAAGGGCTGTAATAGCATCCACGCGTTGTATAGGTATGGGCACACAGGATAATGGGAAAGGTTATACAGGATTTTCTTTTTTTCTCACTTTCTACAGTCACAGCAGATGCTAAGGAGTATTTTCTCCTCTGCTTTGTCAGGCTTTGTATCCTTACAGAAAGTATTTCATCACCCTACTTTATGCTATCATTTCTCTCATTGACAGGTAAATATGGTTAGTAGAAAGCCATTTCTTTCTGTGTTCTCACCTTTTTTTCTAGACTAATATAGCTGTTGTTCTCCTGCCCCCACTGCAGCCAATGAATTCCTCTCTTGCAAGGAAAAATGCAGAGCTGCATCCAGTCCAAGAAATGTGGCCTAAAAAATCAAAATACATATAGACTTCTGATAGAAGCAAAATAATTAAATCTGCAGTAAAACACTGTCTCATGTGGTACCTTAGCAAAATGTTAGATTTCTTGGTAGTGCAGTGTTAAGTCTGTTCCCAGGCTCTCGGAAGTGTTGTTTTAGGCTCTTTAATGACTCAGAGGAGATTGAAGGTATATGTTTTTAGGACACTTTCAAATACACATAAAAGAATAAAAGAAGAAAGCTGTGATTTTGTGGCAAAAGCTGAATGTTTCTGCAGTGAGAAATGCTGAGGAGCTCCCTCACACAACTCCTGACTACATGCAGGCTCAGGGACAGGATCCAAAACCACTGCTGCAGCCCTGGAACACCCCCGACTGACTAGCATCCTAATTTTGGAGTTTCCCACATGCAACTTTCTCATGCCCCTGGGAGATACATGAAGAACTGCTCCATTCCTCAGTGACTCACAGCAAAGCTTGCATCAGCTAGGACCTAGAAACAAAACCTTCTTCCAAACGAGGGCTGATTGTGAGGGGTTTTGGAGGACATTCAGAGGATATCGTGCAATAGCTGTTTTCTTTTAAAACACAGCCAGAAGAGGAGGAGGGCCCGCTTTTCACACAACAACCTTGTGACTAGGCAGTAGCCCAACGGACCAGAAAATGAGAGTTGCTCCCTGGACTGTTTCAGTGTTTTATACACTTTGGAATAAGCTGACATTCGATAAATATCTTGGAAGTGAGGAACCTTCTCTTTCTTTCCTTGCTCAGTGCATCCTGGGTTAATTTCTGCACCACATTTGCTTTCTTTCTGTGACCCAGCAGACACTATTTTCTCGCAAAGTGAATTGTGAGATCTCTTCCATTTCCCTGAGAAGAATTGCCACATTGCAAACCCTGCAGAATCTTGCATGCTGCAAAAAAGGTGGGGATTGTACACCACAGTGCACGCATGGGCTCAAGCTGGTTGCCAGAACAAGTTTCTGCTGTCAGGTACATACAGCATTTGTAAGCAGAGTCAGGTATACATGTGGGTTGGGATAAATGTACTTGGTGGTTGGGGAAGGAGAGGGAACCTGAGTAGGATGGAAAGTTAACAAAGAAGCAGGGTGAAGGAAAAGGTAAGGATGTGACTTCCTCCCATCCCTAATAATTGCACACCTGCATGCTGCCAAATTTCAGTCACAAATGCTACCAAAAAAAGCCATAGAATCATAGACTGTTTGGGTTGAAGAGACCTTAAAGATCATCTAGTTCCAACCCCCTTGCCACGGGCAGTCCTTTTTGTTATAATTATCTCCTGAAAAAATTCACTCTTGTAAAAGAAATCATTATGTTTTCCCCAATCTGTACATTTATGAAAGGAACACATAATTCTTTTCAGATGTGTAGTTTTAGTATCTGTAAATATATTGCTGGTCTCTTTATCTTCTTGTTCTACCACTCGTCATGTGCACCAGGCCCTTGTTGCTCTAACAGCCACCTTGAGTAGTACAAGCTGAGCACAAGCCTTGAGGTGTTTTTATGCATGTTCATTTGCTAAACATGTACTCTTTTTTGTAAGTGGTGTTAAACTGAACTCAGTAGATTAAGCAGTTACTATAGGTCAAAATGAGTCCTTCAGGGATGGGCCAGACTCTGCCTGCTATTCCCATTACTTGCAAGGTTAAGCTGAAGTATTTGTCTCCTTGTTTAAATTCTGTGGTTGCTGTGTACTTTCCTGCATTTTCAAATACCAGTGACAGATTTGCTAAAATCTCTCTAAACTTCGTTTTTAATATGCTGCTGCTTCATTTCTAACACTTTTACGCTGATTCAGACCTACATCATTAAAGAATGCCTACACATCGCCTTTGCTCTTGTGAATAGAAAGACCTCCTTAAAGCTTTCAAAATTCTTATCTGCCCTGCATAGTGCAGTGAAGAGGGTGAAATGGAATATACTATGAAATGTCATACCCCGTCCAAATTGGATGAGCAATTAGTGAACTAATAATAAGCTTGCAGCACTGTTTCTTCAGAAACCTTTAATTTTGTCATCAATAGGCATCAAATGTATCTCAGTGTGAAATAACTTTATAGCTTTGGTTGGTTGTATGATAGCAATGCTTAGAAAACAAAATAAAGGCATCTATGGCACTGTTAATGGAACAGTTAAAGCTGCAAATGAAAATGTACTGAAGTCAGCATGTGAAATGCAACATTAGCTAATTTGCTTTGTACTTTTATACTGTCTACTGTGGGAGACTTGAAATCTGGTTTCACAAGTACAGAATGACTGCTAGCTTGACACTAGTCATATTAATCTTCCTAGGCTGCCTCTATAGTCAGTGAAGAGGCAAAAGCCTTGTTCTGTCATTTTGAATTGCTGAGTTTCACTCAGCAAAAGTTAGCTTTTGTGAATTAACACCTTTGCATCCCTGCATATTAGTTTACTGGGTAAGTTTAAGTTATTACAAAAAATCCTCACTATTTCAGTTCCTAATATTTGTACACGGAAATTGAAAAGCCTTGCTTTGCGCTAACGTGAGCTCATTCCTAGGTTATTATTTTTAAAGAAAATGAAAGGGAACATTGTCCAAGTTCAATGTCAATTCAGCTTTATAGGCCTCAGAACAGGATCCATCATTAAAATTAAGCATGCGCTTAATTAGTTTTCTGAATATGAATGGTTTAAGCACATGTTTAAATGCCTTTCTCACTTGATGCTCTAATGGGCCATGCAAACCTAAAAGTTCACATGCAGTGAATAATCATAAATTTATCAGAACAAAAGCTGCTGCTCACTGTGTCTGTAGAAAGCACATTGTAGCATTGTCCTCTCTCCATCTAGGATATCTAGATCTTGCTGAAATAAATTAGTAGCAGCAGAATAAAAGCTGTTATTTCTCACTTGGATCAGTTCAGCAGTACAGTATTTGATAGTATGCTGTTTGTACATTTGCCACAGAGAAAAGAAATATTTTTTTCTATGAAATCTCATATTTTACAAGATTAGTGGAAATTAGGTGGAAGTAAAAACCCGAAGCAAACAGAAAGGATACTTAGAACGAAAGAATCCACCAGCTATATACTATATCCATGGCTATATACTGTCTTTCCTTGATATGCATTGAAGACAGATGTTTTTATGTTTCAAAGAGATGACTGCTGTCTCACAAGATTTGTACTAGGGGACTTTGCAGAAATGTCATACTTCTGGTAACAACAGCTGAGCCCTAAAGATATTTCTGCTGTAGACTTTTGTGGTAACAGCACTCATGCTTTGTGTTCTGACCCAATGGTTAAGGGATATAAATCTCTATTTCCATTCCTATTCATGGTTCTGTTGTTTGCAACTACCTTCGCTCTTGTGCTAGGTGCTAATGGTAGCAACAAATGGAAAATTAGTAGAAAGCTGCCAGTATGGATACCCAAGTGGAGACAGCATTGATGTACGTGGCTGGGGAACGCTACTACATTGGCTCTTCTTTTCCCTTACCCCTGTTACATTTTCTGTGTGACAGAGTGATAAGAGCAGACATATAGCATGGGGCTGCTGGTGCAGAAGGGCCCATTCCAGCTGTCTATCTTCAGCTGTTATACACTGCAACAGTTCTTCTGCACCTCCTGGATTGATGTATGGGCAATCAGGTTAAAACTGTGGTTTTGTACTTGAAATGCTGTAGCAAGAAGGCTGAAGATAGAAACTTATAAGGGTCTTAAAACCTCCTTATCTTATCCCTATTTATTCTTTAGTAAAATTTTTTTCAGCTAGAGAAGAGTTGTTTCAATGGCTAGTACTGAAACTCTGCCCAAGCAAGCTGTTAACTGTTGAGCAAGCTCTTCCATGGGCAGCAGCTCAGCAAAGACCATTGAGATGCAAATTTGTGTCTGGGTTGTCAATGTGATTTTGTGATTTTCTTGTACTTGACAATGATGAAACTCATGTTTCCCTCAGTACAAAATCAATATTTTCTGAGATGACTTACCTCTGTTTTGAATTAGGTGAACTATGGGAAATGGTACAAAAACTTTTTGACAGGAAGGGGGAACAGACCAAACTAAAATATTCAAATCAATAACATGTTCTCAAATGTCATTTCTTAGGAAATAAGACTATGAGATTTCATGTAAGCTAATTGTGGTGGACATGTGTTGGGTAATCCAGTGGCAAGTTCTGGACGTGTGATGCTTTCTAAATTAAAGCATACAGAACAGTCCTAACAGTGGTTGCCTTTGCTTATACAAGGCTCTGCAGCTACCAGCTTTTTCTTTTTCTCTATATGTTAAAAATTATAGGTTTGTTTTGAGCCATATTAGAAGATAAAATTGAAAATGCTGGAGGCTAAATGAGCATGAAGCACTGTCTGGCCAAGTAACAGCCAGAAAATTTAGCACTTTGTCCTTTATGTCAAATTTCACTAACCTACACGTTACATTATAAAACTATTTTGTTATCACTGCCATATAAACATTTTACTGAAGATCACAGAAGAAAGTGAGGTACTTAAGAGAACTTGAGAGTATGAAATTCATGTTTCCTAGTAAAAGCCTAAAGAAGATAAATCTGTTTCAAGTCTCTAAGAAAGGGAAAAAGTTATTATTTAATAACCTACTGTGATTATGTTGATCCATAATACAGTATAGCCATAGCTAGTAACATAAGACTTGCACTGAGTTTGCAAGGTGTCAGGACTTGCTTTGTCTGAACTTTCCTTGACCTGCCCTCAGCCTTATTTTAGTTGGTTTATTTGTGACAGCAATTTCTCTGACTCTTTAGAACTTTATATCAGATTGCTTTGCTTGTGTTTATTTTTGTGTGTTACCACCATGGTTTACCAGTACAGGCACAGGGTGCAGTGAGCAGGAGTACTGGCTTGGGATGATAAGACATGGGGCACAGGCTCAACACTGGAGACCCCACAGCTAAAGAAATGCAGATCTAGAGCTGGACTAAACTGGTTTTCAGGATAAGAAAGTGAATGAAGAAATAATATCTAAAATATGTAAATCTACGGTAAAAAATTAGCTATAACGTGGAGGTGCAGATCAATGAAATAAAGGCTAGGTGTAAAAACATGTTGGCAGATATATAAAAGTGACCCCAAATGAATCCAAAGCAATGAAAGAGGAAAATGTCAATGTGAACAATATTTTCCTCCTGGCAAAGGACTTTGGATACTGACAACTCACTGTTAACACTGCCAACACCAGAATGAAACCCCCAACCTGAGGACTAAAAGGACCACCAGAGGGTGAGCATAACATCAGGAAAAGGTACAGAAACTAAGTGCATGTGTAAAAATTTAACCATATAACTATTACTATTACTGAACATTTTCTGCATGGACATATGCTCTTTCCATAAGTTTTTATCTGGACTAATATGATTCTTGGATTAGACTCAGGGTTTCAACTGTACTAATGATAAATGTTGACTTTTTATATAAGCTATGCTTCCTTTTTGCCTGCAAACAAGATTTTTAACTACCTAAGGAAGAATTTTTGAAGACATACAGCTCTTTTAGACTAATAGAAAATAATATAATAATATCCAGTGGTCAGAAATTGATGTGGATGAAGTGGTGAAATTATATTTGTTATGTGCTGTCAGCAACAGAAAATATGTATCAAAATAAAAACCAAACTGCGCAAAGCAGGAAAATGGCCTTAATAGGAAAATACGAATCAGGGACGTGCATTTCACTGTAGGAGCTTGTTTTGTTTTGTCTTTTTGCCAATGGCAAGCTTTAGGCAAGAGGGAAATCATGTACTACTACTATAGTTCATGAAAATACTCTGTCCTCCCTTCTACATTTGCCAGGGCTTTTTTGTTGCCCTAGCTGCAACTGCTGTCAGGCTCTCTGTTTATGCTCCCACAAGCTCTTCAAAAGAAGCAGCACTTGTTTGGGCTCATGGAGGCTTTCCATTAGGAGACCAGGGAGGGAGATCATCTTGCTTCTTCACTCTCGAGCTTAGAAAAAAATGTTCTGTGCAATGATGTTTACTGAAAGACCTTGGCTTTTCAGGGGCTTCAAAAGCTGTACATAAAATGAATTTTTACTGCCAAAATGGATCTTATTATCTGGAGTGGTTTAGGCTACATTCGTACAAAGCAGCACATAACTGCTCTTTGGAGAGCTACGGTGGGGCTTTATAAGGACATGGAATGGAAGCAAAGAGGTCACATTAATTTATGCTTTCATAATATCAAGACTGTAAGGAAATATATTTTAAATAAGAATTGGCATAGGAGACCTCCATGATAACAGTTTATATTGGAGGAAATCATTCTTATACAATATATTTCTCAAGGCTCATAAAAGATAGCAATAACAAACAACATTATGCAGTATCTGGGAAATTCTATTTACTTAAAATGCTTTCTGCTTTTATTATTATTCAGGCTCATTCCTTCCGCAGAAGTTCTGATTGCAGCTTGAGCAATGTGTATGATCGCATTACAACAGGGTTGTATTAGAAAATCTAATACTGATAGTTCTAACAATGGCACCTTTCTCTTATTATCTGTCATTTGGCTACAACAAGAGCTGTGCAAATTTCCTGCCACGAAATACTGATAGGTGTCTGGAAACCAATCTAATATACTGCACTTAATCCCACATATACCCTATTGCACTGTGGAATAAAGCATGTTCAGTAGCCTGACTGTGGCTGGTTTGGAGCACAGGCTGCCGCACAGGCAGTGTTGGGCAATGGACAGGTTTATGCTTTGCTCTGGAGCATACAAAAAGCCATCCCATAGGCCGTAATACGGATGCACATAAACATGAATCTTTTGACCATAGACTCTCAAGTAAATTACAGGCAGCTTTCAGGGCAGTCATTCTTTAATTTCTAGCAGCCAATTCCTTATTTCCTCATCAGCGCTCTTCTACTGCATGTTCATGTGCAAGACCTAGATTTTGCCTTTGAAAGGCAAAAGGGATCACAAATACTCAAGATATATGCTCCCAGATTTTGGTGCTGCTATGAGAAAGGGAAGAAGGAAGAGCAGCCTCTCTGTTCCTGTGCAGCTCTTCTACAGTGTTTCAACATCATTCCTTAGCTACCCTCTACCTCTGTAGAGTTTGTCAGTACTGACAGCTACAATTGATGCTGTAGGACCTATTCACAAGCCTTGCGCCAGAAAGGCCATGAAATAGAAAGCAAATCCTTCCTATCTACTGGAAGTTACTGGTTTTCTGCCTTTTCAAATTAAGATTTATTGGGGGGGGAGATCCCCAAATTTCACATGCAGTAAAACAAGATATCCATCTAAGCAGGGAAAATTCAGACCTTATAAAGTGGGAAATAAAATGTGAAAATCTGTAAAACTGATGTCCCTCTAGAGAAGGATGGGTCTTTTTCTCCAGGCTTTTTTCCAAATTTAGCAACTTTCAGTATTCCTGTAGATGAGAGAAAGTGTCCTCTCTCCTGACTTCTCTTTGGAATCCTTAAGAAGGCTGCTGTCATTTCTGAGGCTTGCTGTAGATCTGCCCTCCACTGCAGGCAGCCTCTTGCTCCCTTCAGAAGTCTTCCAGTCCCCACTCCTTCAGGATTTCCCTGCTTTACTCTTCTCCCACCACTTGTCCTGCCCTGTCCTGGTGGTCTGGCTTGCTTGAATGCTCTTAAGGAAAGTATTGTTTTCCTTGGTCCCTTGCTGCTAGTATGTTCCACTTCAAACCACAGTACAGTCACCAGGAGCAGTCTTCCTCTCTGCTGCCTCTCTTAGCAGCATCTCTGTAATATTGTAGCATGATGTAAATACAACATGCCACTGTGTAAGTACCTGCTCAGGAACCACAAGCACGTTGACCACCCTGGCCTGCTCTAAAATCTATTTGTGGCAAGGGCAGCACAAACCCCTGGCTGAAGGAAGGGCACCTTCCACTCTCCTGCTCCTTTCTTGCCTTTTTCTGATTCTATAACATGGGAGTTATTGTTGCTCAGTTATTGATAAGTCTTGGCAGAAGCCTCGTGCTGGCCATTTTGAAGACTTTTTCTGGCAATCTGGTAGACAGATCTGCTGAAATAGAAAATTTTGATTTTGAGAATGTTACCTTTTGTTTTGAAAGAATAAGGGTATCAAAGCAAAGCTGTTAAAGAGAAGCTGATGCCTTCTCTTTGTTTATGAATCCACATCTTGATGAAATCCTGTGACTAGTTAGCTGCTAAAAATATTTAACATTATGAATTAATAAACCCATGAATTTTGTAAAAGATGTTTTCTGGAAGGTCTTTCATGTTGCTGATTGCTATCTTTCTTGGTGGAATAAATCCTTCTGCTTGGGGTTTCAGTCTTCACAGCTGACATCTCAAAATAGCTCATTTATTTGGGCAGTAAAACAGATTTAATGAACCACAGGGAACACATGATTTTTCAGAAGTGACTGTAATGACAATGCTTCATAGATAATAACAGGCTATTCACCTGTGCCTGAATTGCTTCGAATTTATTTCCTTCAGACAATTTCCTAACCTCAGTTACAATAACAATACAATAGAGCTATAGGTCCACAGGCAATTTGCTAATTAAAATTAATGTTGCATATTGAGCTGTTGCATTAAGAACATAGGTCTTCTCAAAGAAACCATCCTCAGCTAACCAAACAAATCTTTGGGTCTGACCAGCTGAAAAGATGAAGGATTTATCTTTTCAGCTGCCTACAACCTTCCTGGTGGTTGTATACACTTATAATGTTTATGTCCTTAGGATTATTGATTCCGCTCTGTAAAGTGTAAAGCTAGTTTCTGTTGATGTCTACGTTATTGGACTGATGTGCTTACCAAAGGGAGCAAGAAGCTCTTTTGCATTCTTATGTGAGTGTCATGGTTTAACCCCAGCCAGCAACTGACTACCACATAGCCTCTCACTTCCCTTTCCCAGCAACCAAGAAACAAAATTCATTCAACAGAAGCAGTTAGATACTGTGGGTAGGTTTTCTGTGAGATTTAGACACTTGAATCCAAGAACGCAACTCACAAGCCCCTTGCTTAATCTCCCCGACATTGAAAAGGCGAAGGATACTTGGTATTCACTAGGAAGTTCCCTAGCCTTTGCATCTGATCCTGTTCTGAAGTGATAAAAAGCAGCATCTCTCATGATATCCCCTTCTGTATAAAGTTGGAGTCAAGGCTGTTGCTTCTTGCTTTGGGGACTGTTTTGTAATTTCCTTTAATACCCACAACTTCAAGGCGTCACCTTTAGTGGGCTACAGGACTGTGCTCCGTCCTCTGTCCCTCATCTTTGCCCCCCAAATCAGATACCTGTGTAAAAAAATATTGTCCATCCTCAGATGGTATTTAGGTACCTAGGTCTGTGAGACCACGTGAATGCCAAAATCCTTTGATAATCTCAGAGTTGCAGGAGCACAGTGTCATTGGCTTTAATTGCCAGGCAGAGTTTGGTCTTGGGTATCATTCAAGCGCTTTAATAATTGCTGTCTTAGATTTAATTATGCACCTGAGCTTGGGTTTACTTTGTGTTAATATTTTTATGTAGCATCAATACCAAAATACATAATACAGCTTTCACAGGCAAGCTCACATTTCAAAGTAAACGCCAGGATCTACATGACAGAATAAGAATTTTAAACATTTTTAAGAGGAAAACGTTGGCATTTGTGTAAAGAAAAAAGACGGTAGAAGAAAGAGCTGCTGTGATAATTTCCAATGAGGCGAGTAATCCTGATACCTTTTTTCACGTGCATCCCACATCTTTGAAAGGATATGCACTGCATCTTCTAGAAGTGGAGAGTTTTGAGAAGTGCAACCTTTTCTGTGTAACAACATATCAGTTTCAGGTTGTGATGAGAAAAAATCACTTTCAAATATCACAGGTTCAAAAGTGCAGCTGAAATTTTTAAGTATTAGTTTCACATTCTGCTTAAGGAGAACTGTGAAAAGAGAAGCAGAGAGGAAACTGAGGATAAAATTCCAATAAAAATAAGATATCTATATCTAGCCAGGCAGTCAGTATTATAGGTATCTGTATAATACTGTGTGCATGACGAATATGGTAACAGAGGTTGCATGATTAGGCAGTCAAAAGTTTGGAAACAGACTATTTAAGGTCGCTTACTGTGCTGCTCTGCTTCCTCACATTGTGAACACATTTTGCAGGGTTTTTTAAAATGCAGTACTTCTCTGCATACTCCTTCTCAGATAGAATAAATATTTCTTTTATGTAACCTTAGGAAACTTGAAATGTTGTTTATTCCTCTAAGCATTAGTGGATTTTCATTATCATGGTGGTGCAGACAGGAACACAGATGCTCAAGCTGGTTTTTAGCCTTTTGTACCGTTCAGATGGCACAGAAGGGCCATAAACCAGACAATACCAACCCACTTCACCCTCCTCCCTTATTTCCTTTTGCTATTTCTGATGTGAATGCTTTTCTCTTGCCTCCCTCCTCCTGCCTTTTTTGTGTGGTTAAGTAAAATGAAATGCAGCAGTGCAGCTTTTCAAATGAGTAACAAGAGCTGGCAAGTCCTCTCCTCCATCATCACTCCTATGCATAACAAAAGATTCAAGGCAGCATCTTCATGTGATTTGTCCTTGTCTATCTCAAAGGTCAAGGTGAAGACCCTCCAAGACTAGAGGATCTAGGTCTTATTTTATACCAGTCATTTTTCTGTGTTACTTCTCCCAGCCTCCTACCACAGACGCGCAGTGTCCTCTCTTTGGAAAGACTACTGAGTCTGTACAGAACAACCTTTTCCTACCTGACTTCTGAGGCGGACTTCTTGGCTCAGTGTTGTCAGTCAACAGAAAAGCTCCCCAGCTACAGTGTAGCTAGGAGTCAGTTCACCCGCAAACTCAACTGCCTGGTAAGTAAGCTTCAAATGCTGCTCTCTGGAGTTTTTTCTTGACATGGAATAGGCTCTCTGATAGAATTCCTTTCATTTTCATGTTGGTGACTTGCATGGCCTCTAACCTCTCAAAGCGTCACTAATCCATCCACCAAAAAGAAACTAGCCTATTGTCTCTGAAAAAAGTACTTAATTAATACTGCAGCATCTACTCTAATCCCTTTGACACTCATCCAAACCCACTGATATTGGCTGTCTCACAACAGACTTGTCCTGATGCAGACCTGGACAATGACTTCTAATGAAAATATGAGGGTCTAAATAATTGCTGGAGCATCTTATGGAGAGAGGAAAATATTTGTAATAAATGTAAAGATATCCCATACATCCATGTGCTGTGTTTTCAGACACTCTTGAGGGCAGAAATCACAGCTGCATGCATATCCCATCCCTTTCCAATTAGGGAGTAGGCAAACATCCTATTTTGATGTGATTAATAACTGTACTAGCTCCAGATGATGATCAGAACTTACCTGCTAGAAATAAGTGCCCTCACTTCTGAAAATGCAGAAACAGGTGCTCTTTCGTTAATTTTTTGTGTTAGTTCTGCAAGGTTATCTTACATCATCTTCATCGTCAGTTTAAGCTAAGCTGCAAGTCTTGGCACTGAAGCAGGTGAGGAGTAGCCTCCGGAGCTTTTTACCGAGACTTCTGTATGTGTGCAACACTCAGTGCAGCTCTCTCAGTGGAGAGGCAGGGGCAAATGGGGAGTGGCGCATACTCTGTAGAGCAAAGGCATTTGTACACCTTTATTGTACTTGCTGGCAACTTCTTGTTCCCTTACTTGTTTTCTTGGAACTGAGTCTTCAGCATTAGCTTGATTCTTATATGTTCTCTGTAATGGGTGTGCAGGGTATTCCAACTCACTTTACTGCCTGGCTGACTAAGAGACTAAGGTTAAAGGGGCAAAATATAGGCTGACAGTATGAGGTGGAAGCAACATGGACAAGTTTTTTGTATTGTGTCTTTTAGCTTCTATTTCATTTTGCAGAATAGCATCAAATTCTTACCTGGAGTGTTGGTTTTAAAGTGTAAAGAATGCAACATGATTCTGTATGCTACTCAATGGTAATTTTCTTCTTTTATAAACCTGAGCTTAGTTCAATAGATTCCTATTGTAAAGTTATGTAAGGACAAAGAAAAAAACATGTGGTGTTCAAAAATCAGAGCAAGGTCATCAGGCTGTATGAAAAAAACAAGAAAAAGGTTTACCTGGGAAGGTCAGAAACTCTTTAGCAATTTTATTATAAATAACTCAATTATATTGTATAATTCCCATAATTTCCAGAGACCTCATTGATTACTCACAATGGTACTGCATTAGGATGCTGATAATGAAATGTTTATTTTAATAACTGTTCTCTATGTAGATGTACTAGTTTGCAGAAGCACTAGGTTAAGGATACTTCAGTTAAGTGATTCCTGAATGAATTTAACATAATAAGGAGGACAGATGGGCTTTCAACTCTAGCAACAGTAAAGAAAACAAGACATCACTACAGTATAAATCTTTTCATGCTGTTCTTTTTGCAAATACAGTATACTACCTTTCAGCACATTAGCTATTTCTGCTTAGGATAGTTTTATCATATAAAGAACTCAGAATTTTAATCAATAAAGGCTAGACATTTCTGACACTTACGTTAAGCAGCAGCTTATCCTGGGAAGAATAATTTTCAATGTTTCTTTGACACATACTGTAATAAATGGAATTACACTGGAAACAAGATTATGGGTACTTTCAACAGTGGTTGCAGATCCTGGCCTAACATTAGTGCTGAAAATGATGGAGTTTGATTTTTGCCAGAACTTCCATGAGAAATTAGATTCTTTCTACCTGTTCCTGTTTCTCATCTCCACATTGCAGGCAAATCTTGGTTTCCTTTACTGTCCCCATAATACCTCCTTGATGAACACACTTCAACGTGTGAGCTATTACCCAGCTCTCCTGAGAATACAGCTGCAAGTCCATTTCTATGCTCAAAGCCATTATCACTCTGTCTGGATCCAAAGGCATTTGTAACATCTGCAAACAGTCAAGGAACAGCTGAAGATGCAGTTCCAGCAACTGGACTTTGAAAATCTATTTAAAATACAGAGGCACTGTAATCTGCAAAATGATTAGATTTCGCACAACTACTGAATTCTTTTGACTATTTAGACCTTAAAAATCTGTACCAATAACAATATTGCAAAACACAGAGGCATCAGCACAGCGTGATGCAAGTCTCTGATCTTGAGATAATCTTTAAAAATAAAATGACCTAGAAAGAATATATTTAGTTTCTTACGTAGCTGAGGGTTTTGTGTTACACTCTGCAGACAGGAAAGGCCTGGATATTTGCTACTTCTCATTGTTGATTCTGTTGAGCCATCACTCACCCTCATTAATCTTACAACAGACCCTGCCCAGCGTCTTCCCATGTAAACAAGACTTCCCTGTTGGGACGCCTGAGCAGGATGCTTGGTATAACTTCCAACATTTGGGCCAACACAACATACGCAGTATATGAAAATTTTTCTAGGTAGCAGTTGTAACTGCAGCTACACTCTTCCACAGGGACTTTGCAAAAGCCTTTTGGAGACAGTGCCCGGTTTCCTGTTATCCTGGCTTAACCTGTGTTGGGGTTTAAGGAAACCAAAGACCTTTTCTGCCCAACACTTCAAGCTTTATCAGCACCAGGGCTGCTCCATGGACTCTCTGCTTTCTGTATTGGATGTGGAGTGAGTGAACCCCAGGGAGGTTCTCAAAGAATGAGCCCATGAGTCTCCATCAGTATTAAGCAATCCCATTAATTACAGCTGCCCTTTAGACAATACAACCACTCCCTCACTAATCTGGATAGATATGTTTATAAACAAGATGTAATATTATAATATTATTTACCAGCAGCAACATGGAACAAATACATTGACATCTATGCAAGAAAAAAGTTGGGCAGGGCAGTAGAAAAGTCTCATTGAAGTAAAATGCATGCACATATACAAGTATACCTGTGTGTATTGATATGGATGTATTGTTAAAGGAATTAGAGAAGGTGCTGCTTTTATATACTCTCATATCTGATAAATAAAAGAACTTTCACATGTATGCCTATCCTTTTAATAGAAAAGGGCTTATAAGGTGCTGATTATTACAATCTGTCATGCTTTCACATAAAAAAAATTACACCAAGCATATACTGAAAATATTTTAGTAGATACTCAGTTACTTTGAACCCAGTTATCCATCATGCTTTGCAAACACAAGTTGTCATAGAGGGAAAATATCCTCATCTTTTCTCCAGAACAGAAAAAGAAGTACAAAAACCAAAGTTTATAGTAATTCATCTTCTTACACAAAGACAAAGGAATTAAACTGTACAAAGACCAATTCAGGTTCATGATACCTGTTTTAATAGCCATGATCAAGGCTAGATTTTCAGTCACAGTTTTTTACTTTGAATCTTAAACTCTAGAGGTTCCCTGGAGACTCCTTGTTAACATGAATTGTAGAATACAAAATATATAATGCTCGGTTTTATTAACAAAAGATAACTGTCTGTGTTTAAAATTTTATCTTCCTATCATGTGAGGTAAAAGCAATAACTCTATTTTTTGTATAATTCTTTTTAATTTCATATGAGGTTTTTTTCACTTTCTAAGATTAAGAATCTGTGGAAGACTGGAATCTTCTCTGATTTAATCCCACACACTGATTGCTCTTTGACCCCACTCAAATCTCTCTTTTCTGCCAGAAGACATCTCACTGATAATTTGCAGACAAAAACACTATGTGAAAAATAAGGCCAGTTTTCAGTCAAGTCTAAAGGACAAGAAGCCAGAATAATAGCTGCTCATATGATTTATTAAAAGAGCAATAATTTAAAAAAAGTGGTCAAACCAAACAAAATTAAACAACAACAACCAAACAACAAAACCCAAACAACATCAGAAGATCCATATATAAATCAGGCCAGAGAGAGTATTTAAAGAAAAGTAAACTCATTGCTATTTTGCTTAATCCCATGTTTTTTTAATCTGTGCCTAGCCCTTTTAACATGTTTCTACCTAAATTTAAGCTGGTTGGATCTCTCTCTCCACTTCATTTCAGTTATTGGAGCTGGCAATTCCCTAAGAGTGAAATGAGGATCACAACACTTCTCTGCTTCATCAACCAGGCCAATTTTCAGTTACTAAGGTACAGAAGAAGATTTTACCTTCACAGCCAGTATAAACCTCATTTTTATAATCTGTAAGCATTTCTTCCCTAAAGTTCCTCTTTACTTGAATAAAGCAGTTGGTTCCTTAAATATTTTCCTCAGCCCTTCTGTCCCATCCTCTGTTTTATGGTCTCCGTAGCTAGTCTTTAAACAAACACTTTAACACAGAACATTCATCCTCTGTGCCCACAGAAACAAAATGGTGAATGAAATTGACACTTGCTTCCAATCCTGCTTTCAATATACCCTAGCAACTATGCAAGCAAGTGGACAAGTGTGTGCAAGGTAGGACATCAGAAAGCTAAATGCAGATTTGCCCTTGAAGAAAGGAATGGAAAGGAGAAAAACACTGGAAGGAATTCAGGCTGTTGGGTTCAAGTTTTCTTTTAAGTTTCAAGTTTGTATGAGACAGAGACAGAGTTTGACTCTCAGTGCTGCTGACGCTGCATAAAGTGAACCCACCAGTGTGGTTTAGATGAAACCTCGGTAAACAGCAGCAGATTTCATGCTGTTCTAATACAGACCCCTGTGAAAGCACAACTGTTCAGAAAAGTATGTAATATACTTCAACTATGTAGGCCTACAAACCTCATGACGCACCATTGCAATGGTTCTAGCCAAATTACTTCTAATTTGACATTGGAGAGGCAACCTACCAAGTAATAACTATGAAAACTGTGCAGGGACAATAATTCAGTTTACTGTAGCTGTGTTTTAAGCACAAGGAGTTCTGCTATATATTAGTGCTAACCTTTGCACAAAGCTTACCTTGCTATCAGATGATTGCTCTGTTTGTTAATGTGTATGATCCAACAAAAAAAATAAATGGTAGAATGTGTTGTAAACACAGACAAGACTGATGTACCACATTGCATATACTCAGAGAAAAAAAAATAGAAGCATTTGTAGCAGAAGAACTAACATGAGAAACCAAATAATTTTTTGAGATCACTGGCAAAGCACCCATGATTTCATTGGGCAGCACAGGTAAAATCTCTCAAGATGTCTCATCTGAGCCAATGATCATTACTGAAGCCCTGTTCCATTACAAAAATAACCTTCCTTCTCATATAGCTCTTATTCAAAGAACTGCTTGAGCAGCACAACGGCTCAGTGACAAATGCAAGTATTGTGTCTGCTTTCCAGAGCACAGTGGAGTTTACCGGTACCTACCCAGGCCTGAACAGGAATTAAGTATCCTGAGTTCTGGTCTGGCACTGGTTTCTTCCAGTCCCCATGAATCTAAAAGCAAACATTAAGGAGAACAGTCATTTATTGATGCTGTTCTGCACCACTAGGCATAAGATGCATACTTAATTCCCAGCCCCTTGCTCTGCAGAGACCACAAGCACTTAAACTGGAATGTCTCATCACTTCAGTAATGACATCTCCAGGGATCTCCAGAGTGGATGGGCTACAAAATCTGAGAAAGTGACTGAATCTGTCTTTATTGGTGCAAATGCTGATTCCCTAAAATAAGAGCATGAAAAGCTGCTGCAACACAGTGTTATTGAAATTCTTAAATATATGTTTATTAATGAATATATGGGGTTTATTAATCAGGTTTTGAAAAATCCTTCAAAAGAAGTGTGATAAATCAGGATGCAAGGAAATTTTTATATGCTCTGTGTAAAGGAAGTACAAGACATGAAGTACAGCAACACACTGAAGAGACACAGCAAAAGCCGCAGACACCTAGCTGCATAATCAGTTTACTAGTCCAGCCATCAGTCGGGACTAAAAGGAGCTGTACATTTTGATTCCGCAGTGCTTAAAAATCTGGGTCAGCCAAAAAACCCCTCCCCGTCTGCCCGCCAGAGCCCGGGCGTATGCACTGTGCAGGGAGGCATTGCCAGCGCCGACCACTTTGAGGAGCCAAAAGGCAGCAAACTACTGCCTAAAAAATCCAACAGGCAGCGATGCCCACTTTGCTTATAACGCAATGTCTTCGAGCATTGTGAAACTTTGGGGATGTTTAACGCCTTCGGGAAGTTAGGCAAGATGGTGTTTATTATGTCTGAGTAGTAAAATGTCTGATTTATCCTCAGTGAAGGTAGGAAGTTATTGTGGTGTTTGGAGAAGGTTTAGAAAATTAATTGAAATTTAGCAAGCTGTTTGCAGGCTGTAGCATGGGCATCCATTGCAGGATTCCCATGTCAGCAGGGAGCCGTAGGACCAGCATTTTTGGAGCCCAGAACCCCATCCTTGGCATTCATTAGTAACCAGAATAACACCCACAAAGGTGGGGTGTGCTGTCACCTCCTAGAGCTGAGGGCTGAGAAGACAACAAGAAAGGCAAGGGCTAGCAGACCTAGCAAGTGTTTTAAACAAGATGCAGTGCATGGGGAGCAGTGACTGGCCCTGCCACCTCCCTCCATGCCTGGCACAGCCCCTGGCTGAGGCCATGTCTCACCGAGTGCAGCAGGTCCCTGGGCGAGGTGGCCTGGCCATTCAGCTCATTACATAAAGGTATTTATCTACATATACACAAGAAATATATGCCATTTGTGACTCTCAATCAATAGCCAGAGGCAGCAATGCCAGCCCTCTCCTTGAGAAAATTAGTAGTATGGGGAGGGGAAATGCAGCTGTGGCATTGCCCTGAGAGCTTGTGCAACCCGTTCAATGACTCCTATGTCAAACCACACAGGAGTTGTGAGTTTCCTTGAAACAGTCTTTTGTCTGAGGAAGTTCTGTTTAGCTCACATTGAAGACTTCGCAAGTTTTGCCAGACCTCTGAGATGTTTAGCAGTGTGAAGGCTCTATCACATGCCTGGTCCTCTCAGATGCATTATACCCGTGCTTTGGCTGTGGTCCAGGCATGCGCTGAGACACAGGGTTTCTCTAGCTGTGCCATGTAGTCCTGCTCAACAAAGCTGATGCTTCCAGGATGTGTTTGCTGGATCTGCTGTATGATACATTCCCAAAACATTATGTTTGCTGCTTGTGCACAGAGCAAGTGTTTGGCACATACATACATGCTTCTGCCTGGAAAATCCTTTGTAGATATAGATGTGTGGAAAGGAAAAAGTAGTGCAGCAGATATAGCACAGAAAAGAAGGCTTTGAAGGCAATTTGCCACAGAGGAATGACTCAAGTGCAATGACTTCCTCATATTTTCATATATACTGTGCTTAAAGACACAAACAGGCATTAGAGTGCAAGCCACTCTCCCACAGGCACCTGTTGTGTCTTTGGCATTGCATACTTTCTGTTAGAGATAACAGCAACACCTTGCTATTGTGGCAGAATTGTGAATAAAATCTCTTATAAAATCAGCTAGATCTGTGCCGACAGCTTCAGCCCCCTGCAGTCAATACTTTATGGATAAGTTGATGCATGCACTCTAAAGAAAATGAAACTAAATGTACCATGTCAGTTTACATAATCCAAGAGCCGATAGTCGTCATTTTCTGAGCCACCAAAACAAAGATGTAAAATGAGGAGCTCCAGAGGATGGAGTTTCGTCTTTATATATTTTGCATTTTCAAAAAATGACTCAAAACATTTTTAAGAGTGGAAAACCAACCAGAATTGTCATGGCATTTCAGACACAGGCTGAAAAAATAGTGTAAGTTGGAAAAAACACTGCATAAACACCCTTTTTTCTGTGTTATGCTGGCTGTCTGACACATCATTAGATAAGTCATGAAAGGCGAATGCTTTCAGTATCTGTCATCTGAATTTACCTTGGGACTTTGGTTTACAACTTTTTCTGGGTTCCTGTAGCACCCAAAAGGAACATGAGGGACTATGGACAGCTAGAGCCAAGCCAGGCTATAAGTCTGTGGTCTCACGGTACCCTGTTGTCCTGGCTTTTGTGGCTTTGTGGTTATTAGTTTCACATTCATTTGCAACTATAAAAAGTTTTAAAGATGACTGCTCTTCAGGGTCCCTTGTTTTGGCACCATGATCTTCATATGCAGGTGTTGGCTTCCTTGAGTCCTGTCAGCTTCAGGTACTGATTATTCCTCCAAATATGCACATGGGCACTCTTTCATGTGTGGCTGGTTGTGCACAAAATTGATGGCTAGGTTGGAAAATACTGGCTTGTATTAAAGATGGAAATGTTCCCTATTCATTTTTGTCCTCTTATTGTTTGAAATAGGCTTCATATAAAAATCAATTTCTTCCCATGGAATGATTTCAGAGAGTTACTCTAATAGTACAACTTATCAGATGTTTTATGCAAGAGAGATACTTGGTAGTTCATGACAATTAAAAAAATAAATCATGAATTTTCTATCATTTTTTATTTTAACAAATACTGTGTCATATAAATACATTAATGATAAAAAATAGAGATACAACCTCATGCCTATCAAGTTGGCAGTTAAGTGCCTGAATATCCTACAACTCTGAAGCACTATAGTGCTATAGCTAGTCCTCCCTCTCCAAATTACTCTTTCTTCATTTTCAGGGGGAAAAAACAGAACAGCAGAGGACTTTGAGAAAAGAAGAAGAAATATGTTGCCCTTTGTGTAAACAGTGAAGACACTCACCTTGTATTGGAATATTTACATATATACCTTTACATTTTGTAGATTTTTTGCATTCCTATGCAGCTTTGTCAATTGATATGATGTACAAGATGAAATAAAAAGTTAAAAATATAAGAAGAAAGCAAACACTTTGAAGTGCCTTATATTGGACACTGTTGTGGTTTAAGCCAAGCTGTAAATCAGAACCACGCAGCCCGCTCGCTCACTCCCGCCCCTTCCTCCCTCAGCTCCCGGAGGGATGGGGAGGAGAATCAAAAGAATACAATTCCCACAGACTGAGATAAGAACAGTCCAGTAACTAAGGTATAACACAAACCACTGCTGCTACCACCAATAATAACAATGACAGGGGA
>WYDI02011626.1:0-19211 GCA_009867235.2 Psittacus erithacus
TAGTTACTGGACTGTTCTTATCTCAGCCCGTGGGAGTTACATTCTTTCGATTCTCCTCCCCATCCCTCTGGGAGCCGAGGGCTGGGAGGGAAGGAAGGGTGAGAGTGAGCAAGCAGGCTGGGTGGTCCTGAGTTACGACTGAGCTTAAACCACGACACTAAGACACAGAATGCAAAAATAAACAAACAAAAAGCCTCCCATGTGTACAAGTGGAAATGCAGTCTAAGACCCAAATACATGTACAGAGATTAGATCCATGTTCTTCTGCATGTCTGTAGTAAGTGATCAAGATGCTAGTAGAAAGTGACTGGCATTTGAAAAAGTATAATAAACCTGATTTTTTCTTTTATTTATTTTTTTTTCTCTCTTCAAACCTTCATTCTCCTGCTTTAGATTTTTCTTCAAATATTCTGTCTGACGATTTAAATTAAAAATAATTTCCACTAGTGTAACTGGTTAGAGTTAAAAGGTTTCTGAAGATATTTGGTAGTCGTTTCATGTGCATTATAGAACCACCATGTTCAGGACTCCACACACTGTAATGTATCCAAGCATCAGCATTTTTTCCACTTTAGCTTTGAAAATTTAGTCATGTTAAAGATTGGTGCTGAAAAATTTCTCATTGACCTCTGTGATAACCGGTGTACAGCAGGATGCTGTCTTTTGAAAAACACACAGAAATCTTAATGTTCTAAAATACTGGAAGTTTATATGCCATTTCAAAGGGGACACACACAAATATTTAATAACTTTAACTTCTATAACTTTAATTTTTCTTAAAAATGTAAGAAGCTTTTAACTGCATGATCACATACTAGTGTTTAATAGTCTTTTTTCAGTGTGTAGGCTGGGCAGTTTTAAATTAGTAAGCATGAAGTATCCTTATTGCTCAAGTAATGGCCACAGATGATCTTCACACAATTCCACTATGATAACAAAGTTATTTATTCCCTTTCATGCATAGATTCTGCCCCCTCCCCTTTATCTCATTAATCTAAGACTGAAGGTTTAGTTTAGTCTTCACAACAGTCCTATGAAGTAAGGTGGGTCCTGTTCCTCTGTTCATCCTTTTTAAAACAAGGAAAACAAATATATTTTAAATGTAGATTTAGACATGAGGTTGGAGACAAAATATTTTTTTCTTTCTGAGTACTTAGCATTGTGTAGAATGGGTCTTTTTAAGCATAGCTTCCAATTAAAAAATTTCAGTTTTGAACTTTGAAAACACAGATAATTAAGAATGCTAGTGGTGTCTAAACAGTAATGGTTGTAAGAGTTTGAATACAAGCACAATTTGCTATAAAGTAGTTAAAGGTCTCATGTTACAGGAAGCCAGCTACTTTGAAGGTATTGTCTTTCTACAGTGATTGTGATATATAATGAAATTTCAGGAATACTTTAGTGAAATAGTGATAGCACTGCCATGGGTATGTTGTTCCCAGAAACTGACAGCTGTGTTAGACAAATTTATAGAAATCCAAGCATAAAATAATATTTACTATATCTGCTTTTTTTTTTTTTGCATAAATTTTGTATTTTTTATAGTTAATATTTCAGTTCTGCTTTAAATAGTAATAATTTAAATGTAAAAATTATCATTGTTTGAACTGCATATTTTTGTAAACTTATACAAAACGAATGGGTGGGGAGTGCTTGGGGTTTGGTTTTTGGTTTTTTATTTGATTTGGCTTTTGGGTTTTATTTTTTTTTATTGCTAAAAGTATTACTATGAATGAGAGAAGGAAGGAACTCTCCACAGCTATGGAAATATAGCTGTCTGGATTAATATGTATTTCCCAAACAGTGTTATTTCTAACTTTTTACTTGAAATTATGGATGCCTTGGGCTGTGCAGTATTTTTATTGTTCTGGGGGGGGAGGGGGTTGAGGTTTTTTTGGGGGTTTTGTTGTTGGTATATTTTTTTATTTTTTTTTTTTTTCCTCCAAGTAGCCCCAGAACTACCATTCGTAACATTTTGATGGTGTGAACACATGCTAGCTAGCAGGAAACTGTGGTGTGAATTATTGGTCCTTTGAGAATCTGGCAGCTCATTCTCTTACCTTATAAAAATCAGGAAGTTGTTCTGATAGCCAGATATGGACTGCACCAGATATACCAAGAAAGAGGAGAAGTACACCCTCCACTGAAGGTTCTGGAGAGGCGAAAGAATTAAAAGAATTAAAGATAGTCTTTGCATGTTTAGATTGTGAATTCTATTAGAGAATAATAATAGAAGTGATAATGGCTACTTACTGCCTGGAGGGCCGCCTCATTTACATCAATATTGCTTTGCTGGCTGCAGTGTCCCATTCACATCAATGTGCAAATGGAAACTGTTAAAAATAGCAATTTAACTGGCAGTCCTGATGTAGATAGGTTATGAAGATTTTCCTCCTCTTATTTTAGGTTGGTATAGAATGTCACTGAAAATGTTTTTTGCTGTTACAGATATTTGAATGAGACCATAAAAAAAAAAAAAATCTGTATTGTGATCAGCTGCAGAGGGTAATGCAACTGTAATGACATCCCTTCTTGAAAATAACTTTCTATTTGCCATCTAGCTCTTGCTGTGCTAGCTAGCTCCTGTCTGCACTACTGAAAGTGTGCTAGAAGCCAATTTAACATAGTTTGTATACTTTTCTGATGGTGTTAACATATGGTTAATAGGTTTATTGAAATTTGCTATGAAGACTTCCATATTGAAAACCATTTTTAATACAAGCAGAGATTATTGCTTAGTAGCATCCTTGGAGTGAGGTCATGGTGACTCCCCCTGCCTTTGGCTATTTAACGGGGCAAGAATGCTGAAAGCGACACCCAAACTATTCATGAGATGAATTACTGTGTAGCCCATGTGAGACTTAATCCTGTCTTTCCTGCAAATCAGCTGGGACCTAGAGAGTGAAGGTTTTACATTACTTCCTACACTTAATTCACCTGGTAGCATATCAAAATCTGCTGGGGAAATGAACTAGATTTAACAGCTGCTGAATCAGAGAACCAAGCTGTGGCATTCTTGATGAGATAGCTACCTATATACCTACAGTCAACAACCAGGGACTGGAGGAAAAGTACAAGCTGTATATAGATTCTATGGGAGTAACTGTATTTCAGCCAGAAGGTTGGACCATCCTAGTCACATACAATTCATTGCAATGGTTTCTATTTATTCATAATTAAGTAAAAACTTATTTTACTGAACTGGGAAGAGTACCATGGGCAATTCTGCCTTCTTTCTCCCTGCCCAGTATGTAAAACGATATGGAGTTTTCCCTGGACTGTGATCCAAGCTGCTTTTGACTATGATGAAAACCTAAGGAGTTACTTCCTAATTCATTTACTTGTTTTTTTTGTCCAGAGGTTTGATTCTAACTTCTTTCTCTGTACATTGGTGGCAACTCTCTAGGAAGACTTCCACCGAGGACACTATGCTGTGTTTGTTGGAGCCGGAAACTGTTCCTACCAAACGTGCTTTATAAAACATAATTCTAAAATGGATTGGCTCCCTGGTGACATAAATTAGCATAAAATCAATTTAAATTAATTGAACATCTTGGTCATTAATAATTGATCTGATCCAATGGGTCAGGTTTTCAAAAAGTGTTTTCTTTTTTTGTGACCTTGCTCTGGCAGTTGATAAAGTCTGTGTGTGTGTGTGTATGAATCTATGTACATATTTACTGATAAGTGACTGAGGAAAATAGTAGATTGCTACCTGTGAATAGACTCTCTGTCTTGCATGAGACTCTGCTGTCACAGCAGTTGTCCAGATGAAATCCTATAAGTTGCAGATTTATAAGTATGTAAATCCATGCTTTGGTGTCTTCAGTATTTATTTTGCAGAATGTTGAAGTTGTGCATGTAGTATGGATGGTTAGATTTGTGAGTTCTGAATTTAAGTGGCAAAAGATTGTTCTTGAGGAAAATTCTAATTACAAGTGAAAGGGGCTATTTTTACAAGGGTTAAATATTTGTGGGGGAGGGACAAAGGGAGAAGACCTTGTTTGGTATGTATTTATTTCCTGTAATAGATCTGTTTATGGCTTCTTGATCTTAAAGTGCTCTCACATCATCTGCATCATATTTGTATTGCAAAATTTTGTCTTAGGCATCTGTGTAATTTCGGATGTAGCATCCAGTCTCTTGTGTAAATTCATTTTTAGAAATGGATTGAAGAAACAATGATTTTCAGAGCATTTAGAATTTTCTTGGTGTTATTTCAGATTAATGAAATATATACAACTTCAGCATGTTTTCCAGTAGCCATATGAAGGCTTCCTCCTTCCCAAGTAAATGCTAAAATGGACATTGCGAACTTATGAAACTAATCCAATTCTATCATTCATCATTTTTCTTACAGGACAAAAGAATCAAACCCTTTTCTAAAACCAGCATACTTTCCTATCTTCTAAGTGGTATTTGCTAATATTATAAATATACTAATACACACTGTATAAAAATATTTTTTTTGTTTTATAAAAGGAATTGGTTTTTTATAGTATATTCTGAAGGGAGAGACGGGAAGTTCAGTAGATTTTCTTTGAAGGTTTTTTTTTTATTTGGTTTGTTGTTTGGATTTTTTTCCCCTCACAAATCCCCGAAACGCTGACAAGGCACAGTAGTTCCAGAGATAGTTACTTTGTTCATAACATTCACACATAATGTTATCTGCCACATTCCTTTTCAAAATTTTGAATGAAGGGGGTAATTTCTGCTGTTTAAATTTCAAGGAACAAGAACTGGATCAATATGGCACTGAAAACTGACACTGATTCAGCAAACAGACTGCTAATGCTCAGCAGATGTGATACTAGCATACCTATATAAGTTTCATCTGGCATTTCTTTTGTCAGTGTGAAGCCTGCTTAAATACACAATTTCATGGTTGGCCAGTTACTCTCCTTGGCAGAATTTATTTTCAATGGTGGTAAAAAAATGATTGGTTTTCCAGCTAATGTTCAGGGGTTATAACTCTTGACAGAATATACATATTCCATCAGATTCTTAAATTTTCAATCTAGTGTCTGTGTTTACTGATGGAGGTTAAATAATGCTACTGAATCAACAAGTAGCTAATTGTGCTTCTGAGATGATTAATTACATGACAATGAATTGCAAAGTTTCTCTTCTCTTTTCCTTGGGTGAGCAGCCAGGAGCATTTTTTTTTCCCATTATATTTCTCTATGTATATAATGTATATAAGAGAAAACTCACAAATGGTTCTTAAATAGCTAATAAAGATGAAAAATTGAGATCCATTTATTGAAGAGTAATATTTCATCCTTGTGTCCATTGACCTAATGTGATACTAATGTCTGCTAATAGCTCCATGAGAAGTTCCTGTGGCTATCATCTGGGGTTTTGCTGTCTTTTAATCTAAGCTTTTATTCTTGTGAATGTGGCAGAAGATCATGGGTCCTTTTGTTAGGTGTTTGTTTTAGATGAATTTTCCTTGCCATGGAAAGTAGTTTATGGAAAATCTGATTCCTTAAGTTTCTTCTGAAGAGAATTTTTTACATTTTACTGTAATGTAAAAATGTAAAATGTGTGGTAGACATGGTCTTAATGAAACTAATTAGTGATGATACTGATCTAAGATGTTATCTGTTAACTGTATTGAGGATAGGTTTCCATTTTAGTGTTGTCATCTGTCAGACTTGCAGTTGGAGAGGAAAAGATACAGGGAATGGAGGATATAAAAATAGAAACCTTGTCTAATACAGATCTCCCTCTGCCTCCCTGGGTAATGTTCCTCCCCTTTTCCCCCCTCCCCAGCAGACAGCTGCTGAATTGGTCTGAGGAGAAAAGAGCTCTCTCAGAAATTAGGGAAAACTGTCACAGGTGTTGAATCCCCATAATCTGCTTGGCTCAGGTTGCGACAAAATTGCAGATTTTGTGCTGTGTTAACAATGATACAAAACCTGAGGAAAGATCCATTGTCTCCAGAATTTTAAGTCTTACCCTAAAGACTTGCAGTTGGATTTTGATTCAGGCAGTTCTAGAGAATCACAGAACTTTGTTATATCCTATTACTAATATATTCCTTATGCATGCTATTATGAGCTGGGTTTGGTTCTGCTTTTTATTCTTTATATTAGCTTGGGGAAGGATAGTCTGTTTTCTTGTCACAGTTACACTCACATTTCAAACCCTTTAAGGCAGGATATCAGTGTGACTAACAGGACGTTGGTTTCCAATAGCATTTATTAGTATTTGAAATATTGGTAAGGGCTTGGTTAGCCCTAAATGCTTAGAAAAATCTTATTTGTAGAATCCTAGAATAGTTTGGGTTGGAAGGAACCTTGTTCCAATCCCTCTGACATGGATAAGGACACCTTCCATTACACAAGGTTGCTCGAAGCCCTGTCCAGCCTGGCCTTGAACACTTCCAGGGATGGGGCAGCCACAACTTTTCTGGGCAACTTTTTCCGGTGTTTCACCATCTTCATAGTAAAGAAGTTCTTCCTAATGTCTAATGTAAGCCTTCCCACTGTCAGCTTAAAAACATTACCCCTTGTCCTGTCACTCCATGCCCTTATAAAAAGTCCCTCTCCAGATTTCTCGTAGGCTCCCTTTAGGTACTGGAAGGCTGTTACAAGGTCTCTCTTGAGCTTTCTCTTCTCCAGGCTGAACAACTCAAACTCTCTCAGCCTGTCTGAAGTTTGTTCAACCAAATGCATTTTATTGCCACAATTCCACATGAATGCCAGAAACAGCTAGAAGAAAAACCTTTAAAGAATGGAAGCTTGAATGGGAGATTAATGGACCTTTTCCTTCCACATTTTGAGTCAGACTGGATGATAAGTAGCTTTTATAGTTCACACATGAATTAATTGAACCTTTGAAGTGGAATTTGAAAGCAAACCTGTATATTCTTTAGGAAACATTAATTCTGTTTTAAAGTTAGGAATATTTCTTTAAGAATATTGGAATACCTCAGGGTTACAGAATAAAGGAAATAGCAACGTATCAAAACATATGCCAGGGAAAATAAGCATTCCAACTGCACTACAGATGAGCTATTACCATTTGTCTTGGATGGCTGACGTATACAGGAAGATTCACTGGGTTGTTCAGTTTCCAGAGGTAACTAAGACCATGGGCATAGGATTCTCCTCTTAGTGTGCAGGGGGAAAGCAGCCAGCTTCAACTACATATCCTGATTGCACAGTGAGTTGGTTTTTTTTTGGTTTTTGTTTTTGTGGTTTTTTTTAAATGGAGTAAAACCTAGTTCTTCACTAGCCCGTCATTTTCTCCTGGTGATGTTCTGATCACAGCAGAAAAGATGTCAGGGCATCTGTCCCGGCTGGTTGAAAGGCCAGTACCTCATGTGTTCCCGTAGAGAGGTAGCAGCTGAGTTAACACTGTCATTTCGTCTTCTGTCCTTAGCTGTTGCAATTCCCTTCCACTGCTATTTTGGATCTTCTCCTTCTAATTTTCAAACGAGTTGTTTTTTCTTTAGTGTAGCTTATTGTGCCACTGTTGCAATCATGAGACTGAAAAAAAGTGGAAAAAATAAAGGTTTGGAGGTTTAATATGATATAACATAGGGTTTTTTTCCCCAGATGAAAATAAGTTAGATCTCCTTTATTTAGCTTTCAGTAGAAAATGTTACACGATTGTGTCTTAAACTAGAAGTTACAAGAAGCAACGGAGGTTATTAAGAAGTAGGATAAATATTTGACTAATGCGACTATTCACTCTGAAATAAAAAACTATCAACTAAAGGGAAAGCATTAGTGCTTCTCAAGGATTAGCACTGGGAGTAATTTTCTTAAATGTTGTCATTAATGACCCTTACATTAATAGCAGGGAAATATTTTCAGCAACAAAATGAAATTGGAGGGCACAAAAGGCAGGCTGATATATTACAGAGAAAATGTTTTGCTATTAGATTCTGGATGTCTGTCATTAGCTTTTTGTTTCCTTTTCTTTGCTTTTATTCCTGTTGCCATTCAGGTTTTTTTCCTTGAGAGTTCCTAGAAATGAGGGACTACAAGAAGGTCTTAGAATACTGGTGCAGTGATTAACTGCCGTTGTGATGCATCTGCAAAAAAGGCAAGACACAATCCCTTTGATGTATTGACGTATTAGAAGAACTATTTTATTTTTTTTTTCTTAAAAAAAAAAAATTGGAACAACTGGTGTTATTAAGTTCTTTACGAAACAAAGTTTGAAACATTATGTTCAAGAAGAAAGAGAAAAAACAAAATTGAGCTGAAGCAGCTTCAAGTGCAAAACACAGAAGAAGGTGAACCAGCAAATTACCTTGGACAGAAAATTTTGACTTGTTTAATAAACTAAAGGCTAAGAAGATATGTGAGTGAAAGTTACGAGTATATCAGACATAAATACTGGGAATAAAACAACTAGTAACTATTTAGCTGAAGAGCCATGCTGACACTCAATAAGGAGGTAATAGTTTACTCTGAATAAATATAATTCAGAAACTGGAAGATTGCTAGTTCTTTGAGCAAAGAAATTCTGGAATATTCCCCACCCAATGTGATTGTTTGGAGGGAAGCAATGATTTTTTTTTTCTTTTTCCGTCACTTTTTTTTGATTTATATGACACAGTGTGTTCCATAGCAAGAGACTCTGCCTGGGAGCATGAAAGGTCTTTTCCAACTTAGAGATCTCATGACGGTGTCTTGCTCTTAGTTTCACTAGTGCAAGTAGACCAAAGAACAACTGCATAAGAAGATTCAGGCAGAATGTAGAAAGGCATATTTATTGGAATGTTTAAGTGTCTTAAATCCTGGGAACAGCTGTAACAGTTCAGAAAATATTAATTGAAATGTTTATGTGTCTTAAATACCCAGGAACAGACAATAACTATTCAAGTCTTACAGATTGACAATTTCAGAAATACACACGCCAATTCTTCAAAGAGAATTTAACTTCTTCAATTACTTATGTTACTTTTGAAAATGTTTTCATCATGACATCCCTGCTCGGCACAGCAGCAGTGGTTAATGATGGGCTACAGTATGCTTTAAGTTATAAGCTGCAAAAAAGTTAAAATGTTTCAAACTTTCCAAGCTTCATTGCTAACGACTGTATGTGTGTTTTCTAGTTGTACATGTACTGCTAGCTACTTATCCCTGTTGATCAGTATTGTGCTTTCAGAATAACAGCTCCCTTTTCATCAAAGGAGGAGAGTATGATGCTTTTGATTAAAAACAGAAACGTTAAAGAATGTCTGACATAACTTCGTCTCAGAGTTTGTTTGAAGTCACAGGACAGAGGCTGTATGTGTCTGGATATTGAAAGGAATGGAAACAAGTGTTGGTTGTGTATTTCATTGGTACTCTTCTCTTAAGGGACTCAAGGAACCACCTAAAAATAGAAATTAAGCTTCCAGAGCCACTTGTGAGACTCTTCTCCAGGACTTTATTGACTCTTTCCTTCCATTATCATTGTCAGTGGTTTTGTCTCTCACTGGGCAGGTTTTTTTCCCTTCAGCTCATACCACTGTGCTCCTCGCTGCTTCTCCTGTGTGTGTCACTTCGGTGCTTCTTTCTTCTTTGTCATTATTTTGTTATTCCCTTTGCCCATCTTTATAGACAGCATAGGATGGGCTGAACTGAAAGCATCCTCAGACTTCCATTATTTTATACTAATTATTGGTTATGCTGCAGGCTATAGTACCAGGCTAAAATTCTGTTTCCAACTCTCTAAGGAGTTTCATGTAATCCCTTTTAAAAAAAAATCCTACAAGTTCTCCAAAGGTGCTGTTCTCCCCACAAAGTATAACATAGTGTGTAATACTGTTGTTATAATGTTTTTTATCTTAAAAATATCCACTACTAGTTTCTGGGAAAAAGCAACATTTCTGGATAAGTGCTAGATACTTATGACTAGCTCACTGCTTTCTGTGGCCTTCCCTGTGCTATCTGTCCTAGGATCCTAGGTGTTTTCTGAAGCCCTGAATCATTCAAGCGCTTAAGTAAAAACACTTTGCCCACGTACTGAGGGCAGAGGTGCTGGAGATATCCATGATTAAGTATGTACTTAACTTTAAATGGATGTCTAATTACATTTAGCTCAGTTAAACTCATGTTCAGAGTTAAACATCTACTTGTGTGTCTTTCTGGATTAGGGTACAAGGTGGTATTTAAAGTGTTAATACATAATGCTACTTCCAACTGTACAATCTGTCATTTAAATGCTAAAATACAGTGCAAGACCTGCAGAAGGGCATATGGGAGCATCATGAATAGCAAATGAATCTATTTTGATCCTTGATGGATGTTTCAATGAATAACAAATGAGTTCACAGTGATTGGACACAGAAAGTGTTAGTGATGTTTTTTTTCCCTGGCATAATAAAGGAATAATCTTAAAGTGATGGTATGAGGCAGCCTGTGTTTAGCTGCCTCCATACTGCCTGTTGGGCTATTGCTTTTCTTTAACTGGGCTTCATGCTATTTTTTAAAGAAAAAATCCTCCATGTTCTATAATGCTTTTCTCTCATTAAGGTTTTTTTCTGATATGAAGAAATTAACCAGTATACATTAAATATGCATGCATTATACTACTTTCCAAAGGACTCAATTCCATCAGACCTTATCAAATCTTAAATATGTTCAGAACTTTCTTTTGAAGAAGTAAGGAGTAATTCTTTTACTACTGATCCCTGAAAAAAGCATAATGTTTTTTTAGTTTTCAGACAAGAGAGTGAGGGTAAAGAGCATAATTTTGTTCTTGGTCCTCAAAGTGCTTCATTACTATAGCAGAAATATAGCTTGGAGTAGTGCCTGAACATCCCACAGTCTGGCAGTCAGGCATTTCTGTAAAGCATAGTAGTCTATGATGGATATATAGTGATTCTTATCAGAAAGTGTAGTGTTAATTTTTTTGTTATCTCCTTATTGCCAAATTAATTACTTGGCTAGCTAGTGCATGTGCTTGCTGACTGATTTGCTCACACAAATCCTTCCTTACAGACTTCTTTAGGTGTATATGGAAGACAGCATATCAGTCTGAACTGTTGATGTTTTATATTCTCACAGTGATTCAAGATTAATAGAGTATCTTTGAACACTGTTCCAGTGTTAGTTTCAAATGATCCTATGATTATTTGCTCTAAGAGACAACTTTTGTAAGTCAAAGTTTTTACAGAAATGTATTGATCATTTTACTGTCCAGGTGCAAAATACAGCTGCAGCCACTTCCTTTAATTGCCAAGCAACCAAGAGGGAACATCTGCTAGTTATGAATATGTTCTGAAATGATAATTGCAACAAAATAATGCTATGCCTGTTCAGCTGAGAAGTAAGTCAGAAGGCTAAAGGCTGTTGCATGTCACTCATGTTCATTGCTGATTTACTACTGCCTGTAAATTCAGGTTACCCATTCTGTCTCAGTAAGACAATATATAAAATCATTAAAAGGATATAAATTTAAATGTTAGCAGGTGTAACAAAAGCATATGGATATATTTGTGCACTATTTTTACGAGATCTTGAATTGTCATGCACAAAATGACCTTTTCTACAACTAGATAACAGATGTAGTACAATGCGTGTTGCATATGCATTGAACACTCATGACCTTTTCCGAGGAGTCAGTTCTGCCTTATTAGATCTATTGAATTTTGCTTTTGCAAATACAGGGACTGATTATACTCCTATTATCTTTGTAGCAGTTAGCTGTATTTCCACTATACTCAAAATAATCTGGAAGTAAAAAATGCCATCCAGAGGCTCCAAAAGGAGCGTGACTAGCAGGTCGGGGGAGGCAATTCTTCCCCTCTACTCTGCTCTTGCGAGACTCCATCCCGAGTACTACATTCATTTCTGAGGCTCCCAGTTTAGGAAGGACATAGACCTGCTGAAGCAAGTCCAGTAGAGGGCCATGAAGATGACTAGAAGGCTGGAGCACATTTCCTATGAAGACAGGCTGAGAGAATTTGGTTTGTTCAGCCTGGAGAAGAGAAGGCTCAAGGGAGCCCTCATAGCAGCCTTTCAGTACAAGGGTGCTTACAAGAAATCTGGACAGAGAATTTTTACAAGGGCATCTAGTGATAGTAAAATGGGGAATGGCTTTGAACTGAAAAAATATAGATTTAGATTAGATATAAGGAAGAAATTATTTACTTTGAGGGTGGTGAAGCACTAGAACAGGTTTCCCTGAGAAGTTGTGGCTGTCTCATTCCTGGAAATGTTCAAGGCCAAGCTGGATGGGACTTTGAGCAAACTGGTCTAGTGGAAGGTGTCTCTGCCCATGGCAAGCGATTGGAATTAGATGATCTTTGAGGTCCCTTCCAACTCAAACCATTCTATGATTCTAAAATTGGCCTGAAACCGTTGAGTATAAGAACAGATAGTATCAGGATGCATGTACTGAACCTTTAGGCCTTTCTTCTATTATGAGAAGACAGATTATGTAATACCAGTATCCTGAGACCCCCTCATTCTCCCACATGTTTGAACCCATAGCCTGACCATGCTATACTGCACAAGTGTAGCATATGCTGTGTCGCTGGGGTTTTGTATGCTTCTCCTTTGTACAGAGGGTATGTACAGATTCAATGTAGCTTTAATAAGAGTCTGGGGGTATAATTTATGTACCTTTATTCTATGCAAATAAACAGTAAGTTTAATTTATCTTTTCTGTTTTGGACTCTGAATTGTCTTCAGCAGGAGGAAAAAGGATGTGAGAGAAAAAACACCAAGTCATTTGAAGAAGTGCTTGTGTGAAGTGCCTTTAAGCTTGGTGAGTTTTGACCACTCACTTTACATTGGCAGCACAGCTGTGGAGAAGCTCATTTGATACACACAGGAAACCCAGCCCTCCTCCTCTGACAATTCTTTGTTTTCGTTGCCATTAATTCACCCAGCCATTTGGAGAAACAAATCTCAAGAGATTTGTTTGGTGTTTTCCACTCAGGAAGAAGATCTAACATTTGCTACTCTTTTGTGGTATCTGATGTGTCAAGTGCTTCTGCTTTCTTCTACGGTTTAATCAGCAGGATTGGCTATATTGCTGCTGCTGTGCTAACATACAAGTTTCACATTTTCCTGCTTGGAATCCAGAATTTGCATAGAAGAGGTGCTCCAGTTTAATGTAGAACAATGTCAAGAGACTTTATTATGGCACAGTCTTACATAGACAAATGCAGTAAAGATAGGAACTTGTCTCTGGTTGCTAGCACCTTATTAAGTGGTTGTCTATATGGCATTATAAATGTTTACTATATTTTCAGTAAGCCTATCTGAAATATGAGAGCATTTGTGCCACTAAGGTGATCAGATCAAGGATGATTCTAGCAGCCAGAGAGCCATAAAGAAGAGGGAAAGCTATAAGCAAAATGCAGACACACACAAATGTGGATGGCATTTTCTCTATTAGCTCTTGTGTAAGACAAAAAATCTCCAGCTACTAATTGATAAACCATTAAGAAACTCCAGGTGTAATCTTGGAGAAGGCCCTTGTAAATGGTAAGTTACACTGACAGTAGGCAAGAGAGCCCAGAATCAGAGCTATTAGAGAAGCACAGGGCCTATGCTGGTGTCTGAAGCATCTGTGAATGTGGGTATGCCTGTGAATCTAGAGAGTGAGGGCATGTGTTTTCTATAGTAAGCTTCAGCCTCAGTAGTCAGAGAGGAGGAAGATTTGGCTGTTTGTGCTTTTATGTAGGTTCTGGTGATGTAATATGTGGGTATTGTTAAAATGCAGTGCCCTGTGCAGCCATCTGTGCTGGTGTTTTCTGTGTATGTGTGCTCAGGGTACACGAGCAGCCTTGCTCCTGATTGAACTGTGCAAAGCAGAAAGCACCAGCTGCATTGTTTTGCCTAGGAAAGAGAGACCTCTGGATGCACCTGGCCAGGCTCTGGCAGAGGCACGTACATACCATGTGCCTGAACTCACTCTGGTAAATTCTGCACCAGGTTACTCACATGTAGTTGTAATTCAAGTTCCTGTCACCATTTACAGCTTAATTGAAAATATTTACATTCCTGTGGATGACATTATTTGATAATGTCAGGAAAACGGAAATAATTGTTGAGTGAAATGAAAAAAGCAAAAGATAATGAGATACAGTAAAACACAGTTGCATTGGTATTTCTGTGGAAAAGACAAAATTATTTGATTTAAGTTGGTGATTGACATTTGATAAAATAAGGAGTGCTGCTATATCGTAATGCATGTGAGATAAGAAATAGCCAGATGCACCCGAAATTCAAGATCTTGTAAATTTATTTTAGTGCTTCTGTGTTTATAGGACAGGTTTTGTGTACAGCATTGAATAGAAGAATAGTATTCATGTAATTTAACTGACAGCTGAGTGATTCTTTATTTAACCATTTGAACAGCTTCCAAGGTCTTAGAGAAAGAATTGTATATTTATGAAGTATTATATAAATGTACAAGCTGTTGATACTCATTTAATTAATACCTTGGAGATGTGGCCTTAACATCTAATAAGTTAAATTCATGATATTAGGTTATGTAGTATGAAAGAGAATGTACTGTACTACATCAGCTTCTGCCAATGGGTAATTATCAACAGTGTAGATATTTGATGGAGCTGTTCAACAAATGCAGCCTTTGTGCATGTTCAAGAGTTCCGTATTTCTTGCATGGATGCACATCTATCTCTATGCACATGTACATGTGATTTTTTGCTAATAGTTCTTTCTATATAGCTGATGAAGTTTGGTTTGGGCATTTGAAAATGTTTTTCAGTTACAGATTTCATCTATTTTATTCCAAGTTGCCTAAGTCTGTGTAACTGATTTAAATGGCCGGTATGAAACTTACTGCAATTTTTGAGTTAATATGTAGCTCAAAACTAGGTTTGGATAAATATTTGGATGTTTAAGCTTAAAATTCAGTAATTTGAGCTTTCATTTCAGTCAGTTTCTAATACTCAAATATTAGAAGCAATTCAGAGTCAGGAACCATGGTCAAATGAAAAATAGCTTTTCAGATTAAAGGTGTGTTTGCAAATGTTTTTCTGCTGTCTGCTGCTTGTTGAGGCATGCTGCTTTAACCCAGTTTATTCCTCCCATTATCACATAGCTGCAGTGTTGCTTTCTCACTCCAGGTGAATCATTTATATTGAATTCATTTCACTTTTTTTCTGAAAAAATACTGCCAGGCAAAAAATTTTGCAGCTCAGAGCAGCAAAGGCCTGCATTGGGTCTGCTGCTGTTTTCTTCACAAGTGTCTAGCACAGGAGTGGAAGTTGGATAAACACTAGTTTTAAGACAGTGGGGGGAGGGGGGTGAGGTATCTCTGTAGCTTAGCAGTCTGGTGCTTCCAGACTGCTCCTAGCTTCCTATAGGACCCACAAGCATTTTGTATCAAGCCCACACACTCCTTTAAGTTAGAGCAACTTTCTGTTCATAAAAAGCCTCTGGGATGAATGTATGAAAGTGTCTATTCAGGTATCTCTGGACAAGATAGCACACAACTTTGTAAATTTGTGAAATGGGTTTTGTTTAAATACACCTTATGTTATTTGCCTTGCAGTGGGCTTACTGTGGCCAGCAGCCAAACCCCCACAGCCTCTTGCTACTTCTCCTCTCCTGGGGGATGGGGAGAAAATGGAAGCATAGCAAGAAGTCTTATGGGCTGAGGTAAAGACAATTTAATGGTGAAGCAAAAGCTGCACACACAAGCAAAGCAAAGGAGAAATTCACTTGCTGCTTCCCATTAGCAGGCAGATGTCCAGCCACAGACTGGGAAGCAAGGCTTCAGCATTCATAAAGCTTGCTTGGGAAGACAAACACCACAACCATGAACATCTTCCTCTTTTTCTTGAGCTTTTATTGATGTACATGATGTCATATGACATGGGATATGACATTGGTCAATCTGGGTCAGTTGTCTTAACATCTTGCCTACCTCCAGCTTTTTCACTGAAGGGGAAGAGTGGGAATCAAAAAAACCCTGGATGCTGCGCAAGCTTTGCTGAGCAATATGCTATACTATATACTATACCAAAATACTAGTGTGTTAGTAAGACTTGTTTAGTCACAGGTCCCAAGCACTGCACCATACGGATAGCTATGAAGAAAGTTAACTCCAACCCAGCCAGACCCAGTACTATTTAAATGATCAGGTTTTCATGATTAGAGTCTATTTCCCCTTTAAGCAATTATATGGAGACTGTTATCATATATGTAGAAGTTAAAAACATGCAAACACTTTAAACACTTTCCACAAAACTGAAGTCAGAAAAGCATTGGATAATGCTGACTTTATTAGTTATCTCCACTATTTTAGGAGTGTTTTTTAAGTAACAAGATGTGTACGAAGTATTTTATTTTGTACTTCTGCCCATGTAGAGGCTATACTTGTCACTCAGCAATTCGTACTTTGTAAAGCCCTTAGCTCTGTTAGATAAAAGGTTAAACTTTGTTCTGCACTTCCTTCATTGAGTAACAGGAGTAACTCAGGTAAAATGCAAACAACAATTAAAATAAAGACCAGGCACTGGCACTAATATTTTGTGGAGTTTGTTCTTTTGTATGTGGAAGTTCAGCCCAAACTTTTTCTTTGGGCAATATTTGGATTAACTCAGAAACCTTTTTTCATACAAATGAAATGAAACTTCCTGTACCAAATTTTGCAAGTAACCATGGGAAAGCTACAAAAATTAGACTATCCTTGAGCTGTAGAGTGATGACAAGAATGAATTACTATAGTGTGAATTTACTTTCTGTCATCAGGTTGCTCATGTGAAACTGCCATTTTGAAGCTTGTCAGATTTTTTCTTGACACTGAGAAAGTTTCATTTCATATTGATGGCTGGAAAGATTTTGTAGTGGCTTGTTTCAGATGAGTAGTTCCAGTTTTTTTATGGAGACCCTAAAGTACAGACTAACTTTTTTGGCTTCTTAAGGAAGAACACGTGCAATATAATTGTAGGCATGCATAAAGAAGGAAGTTTAAAACTCTGGTTATTTTTCCAAATTTCCTCGAAAGAGGTTTCTGATATAAGGGTTACCTCTGGAGTCCAGCAGCATTTTAAAACGTGATCTCTGATTTGAAACATATTGGCAGTGACTAATGTGATTGTATGTAAAGTGTAATTTGGTAGAAATATAAAATATAGATTCTCTGTGCAAGTTAAATTCTAGTATTTGCATAAGTCAAGTACATGTCATAAGCTTTTTGGAGAAAACAGCACCTACTGTGTCTAAATAAAATCCTAGAACTCAGGAAATGTGTTGAATCTTTACAAATACAATTCATAGCCTTTGACAGTTCAAGAAAAAAAAAAATCTGCCTAATGCTTAATGCCATCTATTTGCACAATTCAGAGAGGTTTGGGCAAAAGAGACAACCTTGAAAAGCTTGTAATCATAACAAAAATAATAATAAAATGTCCAGAAATTATACATCAAAAACTAGATAGAGATAGGCTAAAATACAGTCCAATCAGAAAATGGTATTTCACTGGAAGTGAATTTTCAGAGATCGGGTAAAAAAGAGAGACAAATACAACTTGGCTCCTATTCTCCTGTCTAAGA
This sequence comes from Psittacus erithacus, assembly GCA_009867235.2. Classification (NCBI taxonomy): domain Eukaryota; kingdom Metazoa; phylum Chordata; class Aves; order Psittaciformes; family Psittacidae; genus Psittacus; species Psittacus erithacus. The sequence continues at coordinate 17,490 of WYDI02011626.1, forward strand.
CTAAAATGGTGCTGACTAAAACATCATAGGCTGGTGTGGAGAAATTGAAAAGTAGAGGTATAAAGAAGGACTAACAGTGAAATTAAGGAAAGGAAAAAACTCACATAAAATGAGCAAAACATTGGGGTTTACTGTAGTTACAACTTGTGAAAAATTTATGTGTGTGTAGTTGAGAGCAGCTACTGCAAGAATTCAATTGCTCACCACCCTGATGATACCCCTGTCTGATACCCAGCGTATCCTGAACAACGATCAGTACCTTAAGGGTAACTGCCTCCAGTTTCTGTACGGGGCATGATGTTCTATGGCATGGAATATCTTTTTGGCTAGTTTAGGTCTGCTGTGCTGACTGTGCTCTCTCCAAGCTTCTTGTGCACCTTCTTACTGGCAGAACATGAGAGACTAAAAACTCCTTGACATAGGGTAAGCACTTCTTACCACACTGATGTTTTAGTTGTTATCAACATTACTCTCATACTGATGCCAAAACAGACACTATACCAGCAACTAGGAAGAAAGTTAACTCTATCCGAGCCAAAACCAGGACAGTCAGAAAAGTCTATATTCAATACAAATATGTGTGCCAAATGCTGTGAGCAATTCACAGTTAACTTGCGTTATTCTAATTTTTAATCATGAGCAGCTCTGCTATCCTCTTATAAAGCTAATTTGCTGGATGCTGAGGGTGGAATTGGTATTTACCTAGTGCACCTGGAGACTACTGAACTTCAAACTTTCTTAAGAATTAATCTTGAGAGCTTCTTATCTTCTTATTTCTTTGTTATTAAGAGAAACAGAAGATAGTAATAGTGGTAATAAATTAAAAAAATAGACTCAGATGGGTGTTTAACTCTGTGCGTAATTCACTATCAGCGACTCATTTCAATATTCAAGACTTCTGTCAGTGTGAAAAGTGTTTCCAGGCATCAGCAATTGCTGCAGAGTTTGAAGCAAAGAGCACACTGCAAATGAGCAAGAGGTGCAATGAACAATGGAACTAGAATGAATATCTGAGCAGACAGTTAATTTAGTGGAAGACCAGTTTGAAAACACATGTGGGTATCACCAAAAGGAAGTGTCAAAAACTACTTCGGTGTCTGAACAGAAAGTAATCCAAATTAATGTATGGACTATGGACTCTGTAGAGAATTTCAAAGAAATCAAATGATATAGTTTAATAATGCAATAATGAGTTCTTTCAGGAATGTTGTCATAATCCAAATATTAAATCTGTTTGGACTTCTGGACTTTTCCATCTTTTCCACCAATGTTGTGTGGCCACACTATTGAAGATAAAGGTATTGCTAAGTGGTTTTTGAACTATCTTGAAAAGCTGGAGGTGTCATTCTACTACAATCCAACGACATTGTTTGCAGAATTATTTTAATTAAAACCCTCTGGAGAACTATCCTTTTCACATAAAATTAGTGAAGAAGGCACTGGTTATTAAAAGTAAAATAAGTAAATAAATTTTTGGCATGGCAAGCTGTTGTCTTAGAAGTCTTATTTGAGAGTTATCTTGTTGATTTCTCAATCCTTGAATGACATCTGAAATCTGCCAATGTGTAGAACAGTTAAACTAAATGATGCCAAAGAATAAAAACTGGAGGAGTGTAGGGACCCAGATGTAGGAGATCCGCCGGAATCAAGACACTAACTCAATATGAGTGATGGAGCTTGCTCGTTTATTGCGCAGTTTTAATGCATATTTATACCCCCTCA
>WYDI02011627.1:0-18088 GCA_009867235.2 Psittacus erithacus
AAAGGAAAGGAAAGGAAAGGAAAGGAAAGGAAAGGAAAGGAAAGGAAAGGAAAGGAAAGGAAAGGAAAGGAAAGAATTTTGAAACTCCAGAATTAACTATAAGAGATAAGAAGTGCCAACAGGACATCAGCTCTGCTTGAACCTCCTGTTGACTGTAGCCAAAAATCCATTTCCATAATAAAACCCCCCCACCACACCCACTTCCATAGCAAACTATTAACCTGTAAGAGAAGATAAAAAGACAGTAAATGGTATAACATGTCTCTGGAGAAATCAGGAGAGATTATGGCCAAATATCCCAAAGTCCTTTTTGATCCTAGAAACCATTTGTCATAACAATAAGAAGGGCAAGGGCATCCCTGCCCATGGCAGGGGGTTGGGACTAGATGATCTTAAGGTCCTTTCCAACCCTAACTCTTCTATGATTCTGTGATTCTATGACCCTTAAATAACTCCCACCTATCAGATTTGGAGGGAAGCACCTACTTGCCCCTCAATCTGTGATTCTTTCCAGTCTGAATACATGAGCAAAACTCAGTTGCACAGCACCTAAGAGAAATTAGTATTACAAGGAGCACCAGTGTGTCCTGCCCTCTGTCTGTAGCTGCAAATTCTACTGTCCTGGATATTACATGCCATTGTATCTTACAATTACAATTTTATCACCTTGTGTGTTGTGCACCTGTGATTTTTTCAGGCTTCTAATTGTACAAAGCTCATTCTGGTGAAAGGATCATGAGATTTTCAAGCAGTTTATAATGAGGATGTCATTGCTTTTCACAGTGTTAACAAGATTACCATCATGTGTTCATGAATACTTAAGCATATTCAATAAAAAGGATGGGATGTGAAGAGGAATGAGTTATTGCGGCTCCGAGATTGTTAATCAAGGTTGTAAATTATCCATATCCTTTAAATTCATGGTGTGGCAGCAACATCAAAGCACTGTTTCTCCAACTGGCTGCAGTCAGAAAACAAACTTTATTTTTTTTTTGGGGGGTACATTCAGGACATGTAAGCTTTCAGGATAGAAAATTAGCTCAGGAGTGTCAAAGTATAGGTGTTCATGAGCTATTTCTGCATTTGCTTTTTTCTGTTAGCTGATTACTCACTGACCAGATCTCTAAGGAACTCTTTATTCAGTGTATTGGATCTGGGGGAGGGTGTGATACAGTTTTGATTTTTTACTATATAGGCCATCAAAATATAACCTTGTTTCCAGACAGGTCCATTTATTTAGTTACTAATTTTTGTATTGAACCTTCTTCTGCCACCTAATTCATTCTTGTTAGTTCTCTGAAGTCTGCTCATTCACACTCCCTCACTCACCTGGGAAGTTCCTCACTTGTTCCTTACCTTTCCTGTTCATAAAAATCACTTCAAAAAACCTTCTATCACCCTTAAAACTAAAATGCATTGCTATGTAATGAATTATTATCAGTATGATAATGTGGCATCTGGGTGTGGTATCTTGGAATACAGTGGTAATTCCCAGGAGCCCAGTTATTAACTGGGGTGTTGGGATCTTGCAAGCACTTAAACACTTAAGCATTTTGGAGAGAGTCAGAGGGGGAGTCCTGAGATCTGTTTTCTCTGCTGAAAAACCTAGCGTTTCATCTAGTATGGCACATTAGAGGATTTCCTATCTATTGCATGTCTCTAGCCTCTGTACTAGAGGTTTACTCTCCTTCTATGTTTTACTCAGTGTAGATCTCTGTAACCCTTCTTCTTAGCTGTATGGTGGGCTGTTGCAGACAAGGGAAAGGCAAGTGGTCCTAGAACTTCTCAGCCTGCTGTGTCACCTGGTAATTAGGACAGTCTTGTAGACATTGGAGGAAGAGGTGACTCAGAATCTCCTTGGGCAGAGCAGCAAATTAAAACCGGGCTCTTGTAAAATTGTTAAAATGACCAGGTTATTGAATAAAAGGTTGCCACAGAACTGGTGATATTTGTTCAGTGCTGCCAGAGAGTATGAGGTATGTTCTGTCTAAATATGCTTAAATTGCTACTGAGCAGGGTGTTGAAAGGCACATTGACCTCGTTGTGCCCTGATGTACTGTGTTGAATTCAAACCTATGTGAGGCACAATTAATATAAGCTTATTTGTAACCACCTGAGAGACAAGTCTTTTATGAGACTGCTTGATGCAGGGGAATATAATTTGTAAACCACTTACCCACTCACCCACTCAGTCAGGTTGGTGTCAATGTCAAGAGGCCACATGAGGAAGACATGTCTCCTGAGCTTCTGAATTTGATCCCTAAACTGATGCCTCCAGTGTTTTGATTGACACCAACAATAATAAGAACATTGGACTCTGGCAAGTTCCCATTAAGACCAGTTGCCACTAAGTTGTGATGGCCAGGTGTTGGTTTAAAGAAAACAACTTGTCACACCTGGTGGTACTACCGGAGCTGGATTCTCTTTGTTTGCCTTTCAAGAGTAGACTGAAACAATAGAGCAGGCAATCTTTGCAATTAATGTGATTGAGTTATACAATGTAAACCTTTGACAAATTAAAACAGACTCTGTTACAAGCAGGCTTTGTACATAATTTCTCCTAAAGTTGACATGAAAATACACTTAATCAGAAAGCTAGAGAACAAAATTCTTTCATGTTATTATTGCGCTGTTTTTTTATCTTTTTTATCCTCCCTTTTTTTTTCACTGTGTTGTACATCTACCATCTTAATTGAACTGAACAGATTTTTTTCATTAAACACCATGCATCTTTTCTGTGTCCTTCTTCGGATCCCTTTGAAATTCCCAGAAGTAGCAATCTGATTTGCTTCATATTCAAAGCTTTCTTTTTACAGTAAAAATATGTATGATTGCTTTAAATCTTAGTTAAAGTAAATGCAATGTTCAATAACTTCATCAAATAAAGTTTGAATTTTGTGGTGCAAATGCCAGTCTTCATGGTTCAGTGAACTTTTTCAAACAGTACACAGCCTGTCTATATCAAATTTGTAGAAAGGGATTGATTTTGTTGTTGTTGTTGTTATTGTTGGGATAAGGCCATCTCAGCATTGTTGCATGCTTTCCTGAAATAATAATGCTATCTTAAAGATAGATGATAAACAGATTACTGTTTTTAAGGATTATTCAGAATGTTAACAACAAATATGACAGACTTTCTGTCGTAAACTTAAATGGCAAATCTCAACCTGATTATTAAAGTTCTGTTTTCCACAGTCATGCAGGATTATAGGGAAAACATTTCTATCTGCTAGACAGAAGCATTATGCTTTCAACTATAACCGGAGACTGTTGTGATTATATTTTCCCCATCTATTTCCTTAGTTTTGTGGTGATATTGATAAGATAGCTATAAGAGACTGCAAAATGCTTCCTATGCATAGCTAATGTTACCAACTGTGATAGTGGGAGAATATGCGATGAAAGCAGATGCATTTAGAATGTTATCCATTGCCAGACTGATAATCAGTGACAGGACAAGTGGTAGCTGTTTAATGAATTATTTTGAAACCTGGCTAGTGCAATGAATTCCCCTTGGATTTTTCTATCCATGTTTTCTAAGACCATTTGTATGTTGATATTTTTTTCCCATATTTGTTTGCTTTTATCTGTAGTCAGAGGATGAAAGAACTGCCTTTAGCATACAACAGGCAGCAGCACATTTAAAAGCATCTAAAATGCAAATATACTTAAAATTTGGGTAAGGAAGTATGTAGTAGCAGCTCCTTAACTGGTGTCAATGAACATAACTCCATAAAAGTCACTGGCATAATGCTAATGTGTCCAAGCTGAGCCCATGTCTGCCCTTAGGTCGCTATCAAAGCAATACATGATCAAAGCTTTCTTTGTTCCTTCTCCCAAATAATTTGCAGTATAGCAATCCGTTCTAATTGGATTATCCCAATTTCCTTTTTGTCAGTGCCTTTTTATGGCACTGGAAATTTTGAATGACATGCATGTTGGGATTTCACAGGCAAAATTTATGCCAATAGTAATTAGATCTCACTGAGGCTTAAGATGTAAAGAGGAATAAGTTCATCTAGTGAAGGTGGCAGCAGATACTATCTGAACTTTTCAGTATTGTCTGAACACCAACAACATGGTATCACGTATTCTTTAGTGTGCAGTTGTACAAGCAATTGGAGAAAAGCTTATTTACATCAGCACAGAAGGAGCCAAAACCAGACAACCCAAATTTAGCTCTGTAAGCTAAATGTAAAAATTACATGATGGTGGTAACTCACTCATTATGCATTTGGACAGAATGAAAAAAACAACCTGCAATTTGGGAAAGTCTATACACAGGAGCTTCTATGACCTTTTATTTGGAGGAAATAGCTTTGGGCTAAACCTAACAGAATGGGGAATGGGTGCTTCGCAGAGAAATATATAGGACATGGGCATATTTTTCTCCTCTTTCTTTTTAATTTTTCTTGAAGCCCCCAAAACACATTGTTAAGCAAATAAGCTGAAATTATTGCCTATAATGATGATCAGCTCTCTCACGTGTTTTCCTTGCCCTGTTGTGGGGCTTTGAATACAGATGCCATCTGTAATGTAGTCTGGGTCAGTGATTCTTTTTTCTGTTTCCCCCCAAGACCTGTAACAGTGATGCCTTGGTCCTCATGAATTTTCACTTTGAAGGTACAAAAAATCAGTAAAGCAGGGTCACATGAGAAAAAGAAATTGAGCAATAACAACTAAAGAAATCCAGGTTGCTGAACTCACGCTTCAGGTTTGTGATATGTTTTTAAACCTATATGGTATGAGAGCCTAATGGCCTCAGAATACTTTGCAAAGCCTGGTAGTAGGCTATGCTTAGTGTACAGAGAATGTGATTTGTTCTGTTAAGGTGTCCATTAAATCCTCGTAACCATGTTATCCTAGTCCTGACAGGTAATTGGTGCTGACCTGCTCAGAAAGTAACCTGAATGTGAAACCAAGTCAGTAAAGGATACGAGATGTCAAGAAATAGGTAGATAAAAGTGTGTTAGAGAAAGCACTTCATTAAAAACACAGTATTCAGGCAAGTAGAAGAAAATTATATATTCAGCCTGCCTCTATGTTTGTTGAGAGCAAGTGTGTATGTGCTGAAGTCTCTTGGGTATGGTTGTCATCAGCTATAAAATAAAATGTACCACCAAGGGCTCATGTGGATAGTTTTTTTTTGGGTTTGTTTTTTTTTTGGCTGAACATGAAGGGTAGGAAAAAAAAAAAGATGGGAAAGCTTAAAATAAGAAAACAAAGAATAGAATAGGGCAAGAAAGACTGGTTAAAACAGTAGGAAACTGAACTTTGGCCTATGGTGGAAGGTTGACAAGGTTAAGCTGGCACTGCACATTAAAGTGTTTAACATATTGTTCTGCACATCAACATTTTGATTTCATATTCATTTGATAAATAATGCAGTGAGAACAGGAAAAGGTACATATGAACCTCCTCTGACATTGCTTGTAACAGTGGAAAGGAATAGATCTTTGGTGCCTGGAATGTCAGTTGCTACACATACTAACAATTATACAGAAAAAAACCCTCAGACAGTAAAATGCAAAATTATCCTCTTACAAGTTATCCTGCTGCTGTACTGGAAAGACTTAAATAAACTTGCATTCCATTTGCACATGCTACAAAGTGAGAACTGTATCTCTAAGCTATTTATTTTTTGTGGCATTAGAATTGGGCATTTTCAAACCTAACACAAACGAACAATGACCCTCAGTCTGAGACAGAACTGGGTTCTTTATGTGTACACACATACACATATTTATATATAGAGAGATACATATATATTTTGCAAATAGAAGCTGAATATCTGTAGCTCATCCAAGTCCTTAGGGAGAATCTCACTGGAGATATGCAATCTCATCTACAAGAAAAGATTGAGATCACCTTCCCTGACACCAAGCAACCCTCCTCTTTCTGAGGATTTCTATACCCCTTCATTTAGGGTGTGCTTTGCAGCTTGTTTTCTGAATGAAAGCAGCCAGTATTGTGAGAGACTAAAGAATTACATGCACAATCAGTGTAGTGATGAAGCCATCTTGAAAGTAAGAAAAAACCCTGCCATCAGGAATAAGAAAGGATTAAGGTTAAGGTTAGGTCCAGTTAAATCAAAAGTAGATTTGCCATGTTGTTTTCATAATATATGTTGGTAACAGGACTTAGAAATACCTAGTGGTGTTTCTTCTTTTGTGACATACTGAGGTTTATTACTTTTACCTTTTATTATGGCTGGCAGTCTGATTCTTGATACAATTGAGATATTTGAGCAATCAAGTATAGTATGTGTGATTTTATTATTTATTGCTGTTCCCACTATTCACTTTACAATTGGGCGTTAGATAGCTATTATTTCAAATTATTCATTTCAGTGCAGCAGTTAGACATTTGATACTCAGTCTTAAGTAATGTTTTGTTCTGGCACATGGTAATACTTGAAGAATAATTCCATTCTCCCCATGAAGACAAATCTGCGAAGAATTGTGCGTTCAATTTTTTCCTACTCCAGGTTGGCTATTTGAGTTACTTCAGCTCCTGAACTTATACAGTTTCAGCTGCTTACTTAGCTGCAATAAAGCCATAAGAACTAAGAAGGCTCTGAAACCTTTTCTGATTAACAATCTTGATGCCTTGTAGAGTCCATTACTGCTATGGTGAGAAATATATAGGAAACATATAGCCTTGGTGCCACAGCAATATGAAAGACCTTAAAAAAAAAAATAAATGTTAGTTAATGGGGTTCATTTGTGCTTGAATGGCATCTGAGACAGCAAGTTGTATTTTTTTCCTGTGTGCTTACTCTATGAGGTAGCCCTGCCATGGAACAAAGAGTAAACTTTGCTGGATAACTAAAGATTCAGGTTGTTTAAACACTTTTACAAAAGACGGAATGGCTATAAACCAAAAAGCAATATTGAGATGTTACCTGGCTGCCTGTTTCCATCTTGCTACAGTCCTTTTACCAAATCTGAAAAAAACAAACAAAAAAAATTGTCAGATTCTGTTTTTGTTACAATTTTTTTCCTCAATAATGAAATATCAATGTTTTCATGGTTTGTACACTACATGAAATACAATATTTTGCTGGAATCCTTTGACCTTTTCAAAAACATGTATTTTGATTGTCTGACAATTCTGCTATTTCCCTGCAGGTTAGAGAGGAAAGCTATGTTTTGTGAAGGAGGTGAATTTACAATGGCATTGCACTGGGCTCCGTGGCAGGTATTCAGACACAGACTGGATGGTCTATCGGCTGTAGGGGTGCTGGTGATTTGTACTGATTAGTCCTGCAACATGCAGTGACCTGGACAGACTTTTTTCTATTTTTTTACCTGAGTGTCATTGTAATGGGATCTGCTCTGATGAAAAGACAAAAAAACCTCCTCAGAAAATGTCCAATTACCGAAGAAGAAGCTAAAGTTAGGCCTCCAGGAATGATACCCAATTTTGTCTTGCGCCTGAGACCATCTTCTTTTTTCCTAACAACACTGATAAACACCACTTTTCTCTCCAACACAGAGGCTCCAGGCTGAAAAAAAATCTGCATGCTGTTTCGTGAAAAATGTCAAGGGTTTGAAAACTGTTTTCTTTTTTTTTTTATGAGAATAAAAACAGGACTTTTCAAAATATTTAATGAGAAAAAAAAAAGCGATCCCTTATCTTCTTTGGTGGCATGAAATAAATAAATAGGAGATATATGTGTAAGACAGAGAAGCAGAATTAAACCTGAGCCGTGGTTTTCCTTGGACCAAGTGAGAGTGCTGAACAGGAGCTTAATGCTTCTGGTAAGATCTCACCTGACAGGACTCCTCTTAGAGGTTAAGAGATGTTTTTGACCGGCTGATGCAATAATCAGAAAGGTAAAGGTGCCTTCTTTTAAAAATTCATACTCAGTCCTACCCGCAGCTGGAGTGGTTCTTGGAGCCCAGCCTTGCCAGTTTAAGCACTGCTTTTTCTGTTCCCGAAGCCCTGCAGCTAGTGCTTTGGTCTTTGTTGCAGCAAAACCCCTCGTCATGATGAACATTCCAATATTTTCATCTTCTTGCTTCTATTTCAGTCCAGCCTAATGACACAACTTAATTGGTTTTTCCTATCAGGTATTACAGGTCACTTATGCTGTGACTGAGTCTTTTCACTGGTTTCCCCTGTATCTTTTCCCTTTTCATCTTTCCTCATTCCAATTTGGTGTATGTCTTCTAATCTGAAGTGTTCTCTATATGGCCAGTGTCCTCTTCTAAATTTCTCCATAAAAGTAGCTAATTTTCCTTTTCAGATTTACGCATACAAAGCACTCATGTTTCATACTGCAAAAAGTCCTGCCACAAGTCCATGGACAATCTTCTTTTGTGTATGGGCCTTTGACTGAAGTCCCATGGGCTTTATTTGCCTTCAGCTAGGGTGTGATGCAAATAGCAAAATTATATAATCACCATGCTCTGGAAATACAAACAGTAGGGCTGTTTTTCAAATGTTTGTAAGTTAAAGGAGATGGGAAAATGCTTGTATCACCTTTATAGCTCTCAACTCCAGAGGTAACGCAGCTTTCAGACCTTTAATGTTACTGGTGGCAACCTGGACACAACCTTCTGAGGATGAATTTCTTCGTAACTGCTGTATGCAATTTAATCTGCTATCACACAATTTTTGAATAATAATTTTCCTGCCTAGCTATTTTCACATTTGACATTCACTTAAACCTTTCTGATATTGTAAAGAAAATAGCTTTGATTTAGGCAGCTATAGTGTAATTTAGCATTTGCATCTTCATTATTTGGGCATTTCAGTTGTATAACACATATTGCTTATCCATCTAATCCTTCCTTCCCATCCATCAGATCACTGTAAAGCTATCAATAGGAGTGAAAGTTTCACTTATTATTCTAGTTATGGAAAGAGAAGATTTTCAGGATAACATGCTGTCATACAAAGAATTTCTTTTGATGACAGTATTAGATATAAGAAAATGACTGATCTTAGAGACTTCATAACTAAAATTTCCCTGGTTACATCAGATCTTTTGTTAGATTTGATAATATGTTATTGCAGGGAGAAGAGATAATCTTATACATAGATAGTTTTTTCTGGAAATGTGTGTGTGTACTTAATTCTAGACTTGCTTGACTTTCTCCAGTACTCTGGATTAGATCTTCCAGGAGATATTTATTTCTATTGTTATTTTTTAAACAAAATATTCCAGATGCAGCTCGAATCTTGTACAGTGGCAGAACTGCACTAACAGTTCTGTCCTTCACAGAACAAGGGTGTGCTTTATAGTAAATACCCATTAAGATTTTATCATACATTGTTTTTACACCAACTGTTATGAATCTCTTCTTGTGTAAAAACACATTATTGAATTCTGGTCATGTAATGAACATTCTGGATTTTCTTTCAAGGATTAATTGTCCAATCAGATTATGTGGGGGTCTGAAAACAGAAGAACTGTTTCCCTTTCTCCCTTGGAAAAAACAGAATGCAGATTTCTCTTGCTCAGTTGTGATACATTGGAACCCAGTATTTACATGAAAAATATTTCTCTAAGCTCTGCTGTTACTGCCTGTCCTCTTTCTAACATTTATGGAAGGGCTGTAAAAAGAGAAAATGCAATAGGTGTAGTCAATAAAAAAGAAATAAAGTCTGCCAAGAGAAATCGCATAGCAAGCCCATACATGTTTCCAAAGCTTGGGTTTAGATGTTGTTGCATGGGGGAGGGCTAACAAGCTCCATTGCTCTAGTAGCTTTCTAAAGCTCATCTGTACAAGCATGTATACTAGCTTTAAAGGGAACAGAACAAATCTTCCTTTTGTAGCTTCACTGAAGTCTTTTGCCTATTGCCAGGTACGTAATTGATCTAATGTCTACAAGAATTGGAAAAAGAAAAAGGACATAATGTTCTGTACAGAATTATTTGAATTTTAACTCTAATTGTTAATGGCAGGGGTTATATGCAAGTTTTAACCTTGATTATGATGTTTCTGTAGACATAAGGCTTTCTTTACAAGACCAGATTTCTTGAATCCTTATCTTGGCACAAATGAGTCTTTGGTTTACTGAACAGTTCACAAATTTCTTTATTTTCTCAGGGACTCATGTTTTGGTCTTTTTTACTATTTAAAGTCCTGTTACTCTCCATAGAGATTTTCCCAGTGCCACAACTGACTGCACCTTTAAGATTTTACCCATAGTGTGTTTCATTGTTACAGTCAAATTGCTGCAAGACTTGAAATGGAGTCTTAGTTAAATATCTCCTTCTCCCTTTTCTTTTTTATTTTTAAACCTTATTTTCTGAGAAACACTTGGGTAGTGCAGGTCTGACTGCATGTAAAAGACAGCTCAGGCTGCAGGGATGAGATAATAGAGAACAGCAAAACCAGAAAATTCCTCTCCAGAATCTACTCTGCCTGTTCAATTTCTATTCTGTCCAGAGGAGCTATGAAACTGGAGAAAGGTGAATAATAGATTTGAGAGTCATCAAAAATATAAATTATAGCTAGACATTTCTTATCAGCATCCCATGCAGTTAATGAAAAACAGTCGATGAGATGTATGCACTTCTAGCATTTTTATAATGAATCTATTGCTTCTATGACAGCTTACTGTCAAACATTATGCCTTGGAATTTATAAATTTTGATACCATTTTAATAGATGGTCTAGATAAGCTAAGAGCTATTCTTTTTCTTTTTACGAACATGACACTTTCACCTAATGAACCTAATGAACGTACCTAATGAAGTCCAAATGTCTCTGCAAACACACGCACGTACACATATTGGGAGGATTTTCTTCCTTCTTTCTTTCTCTATATGTCTTTTCCTATCTTCCTCTCTCCCTCTCCTTCCTTACTTCTTTCCTTCATTTTATATAACTGCAAATCAAAAAAACCCAAAACATTCTTAGAGGGTAACAGTGGCTCAGAGGAAAAAATAATAATAAAAAAATGATACAAATGGGATTATTTAAAATTTGTAACTGCCTAAAAAGGATCACTTCTGCACTTACCTCCGGATTTATTGTTGATCTTCCTAACAGTTCTTTGTGTGTTTACAATATTATATGATACATGCCTTCAAATTATGACTGCCCTGCAAGCCTGGTTCCTCTTTTCATCATTCCAGCATTGTTTGACCAGGAATCAGTGATCAGACCAGAAAAAAAGAGGAAGAAAAATCCAGTCTTGGACACCTGTTACCAGGAAAGCAAGTTTCACCTTTGAAATTATGCTTGAACATGAACCTTTTCACTCATCAGTGCTTGATTCGATTGTTTTTAAAGGAAATATTTACATTAAAGCTTTCCCGCCCTTTGTACCCAGCCTAGCCCTAAGGAGGCCATGATTTTAGATGACAGGAAATGTATCAGCTTTCACCAAGTTGAACACAATTTTATTTCTGCTACAAAGGTCTGGTTCTCCCCATGCTACTTTTATGCCAGTTTAACTCTAGTGTTTTTATTAGCTGCTGCGGTAGGTGAACTGTTCATGAAACACTTCCCTTACCTTGTGCTGCCTGCCAGGCAGTCGCAATCTCCTTGCCCTCAAACTTCTCCACAGTGGTGGCTTTCAAAGGTGAGTCAAACACCTTTGCCTGGCTTTATTGCTGGCTGTTTCTCCCTCACAAGCTCTTCTTCCTTTTTTGTTACCGTGGGAAGGATGTAGTAAAGAAGTTTTGGGAAGAATACATGACATATTCAAGTCATGTCTGAAGGTGAGTTGCTTATTGCAAGATAAATAGCACTGAAGATTAAAATGTATGAAAATGGCAGGCTAGGCCTTTTGTTTATCTTTGTACCTTATATTTGAATATTATTCCCGTCATTTAGAACAGTGTCACATGCTCACTCATTTTTAGAAGTATAGGGAGGGTATTTTTACATACTGTCTTATAAAAGAAGTCTCTGCATTTGATAAGTCTGGTGGTTTTTAAATAAATCCATACTGAAGTTGAAAAGCCCCAACTTTCTTTTGTCTTCTAATAGAAGAGATGGCAATTTCGTTACATCTTGTAAAGTATGCAGGCTTCATGTATGTTCATTACCTAGAGTCTAACAACTGCTGCCTAATTGCGTAATCAGAGCAGTTGCAGAGGAGCTAGCAGCTAATATAGCTAATATCTAACTCCTCAACTAGGTATGAAGGCTGCATATAAATGAGACAATAGTATGTGCGGCTATACTACTTACTAAACTCAGGATGGGAGCAAATGAAAACATGGAGAACTCCGCAGAAATGGGTACAGAGCAGTAAAATGAGCAGGGTAAATGGTAGATGTGGTGATGCGGCAGCTTAAAGGCAGAAGAGAGGGATGGGAAGGAGAACTTATAATGAGTGCTATGGACTCTATAATCAGATTTTCAGATGTTATAGGGCACTTGGAACAGGAATGTGCACAACTAATAAGGGCTGTGAGAACATTAGGATGAGGAGTCCACTGGGATGAAGGAGTTGTGAGATAAAGCTGCTGTTGGCTATCCTAGAGGCTATTATAGGCAAGATGGTTGTGAATGGATATATTAAAGAGGAAGCTGATAATGAAGCCAGAAGTATGGGTAAGAGAGAACACAAAAGAGAAGATTAAATGGAGAAGACTGTAGCAGCTGTTGCGAAGGATGGGGAAGTGAATGGAAGACAAGAGATGTGCTACATAACTCCACATTACAGTCTTACAGTCCTGTGTAAAGGTTTTGTTGTGTTTATTTGGGGGGTTCCCCCCAAAAAATTTACTCGCAGGGACTACTACAGGCTGAATTCTGTAATCTTGTCTTTTGCTATATTCTCTTGAAGAAAATTATTCTAAAGTCTTCTTTCCGGTGAGTATCTGAACAGTTCATAACAAATCATCCTTTCCAGGGGATCATTCATTATTAGACATATTGATAACATGTTTGAATCTCTAAAGTGGTAATTTATGCTATTAGCTGAGTTGTCTTGATGACCTTCACTACACTAGTATTTTACTCATTCTTTCATATTCCTGTACTTCGTACAACCAGAGAATAATTCATATCCTTGGTAACCTTTGCAAATGATTTCCCCCGAGGTTTTCCTTCATCAATACCAGAGAAAACTAACCCATTGTCATCATCCTCTAAAAAGTAATTAGCCATGAATAATTGCTCCTTCCTGATATCTTTTTAACTTCACACTGAATTGATTTTTTTTTTTTAAGTAGATCTATTAATTGTGGAAGCATTAGGCTGCCTTCACACTTTTATTCTCCCATTCCTTATGCTATTCTTTTTTTACAAGTGCTCTGGATCACATTTTGTTTGCCTTGTTTAATGTTGCTTGCACAGTTCCTTGGCTTTATGATACCTTGAATTCCAGACTAGTAGAATAGATTTTCTATGCAGTGTTATTAGGTTCGATTTTGGAATAGTTTTAGTCAGTGAGTTATTTTTGTGGAAGTCTTATGCCGCTTTCATGGGACATTTTTTCTCTTATTTGCCTGGCAGGGTTCTCAGTTTGTCTCTGCCAGGCAAGATCTGGTGGAGAAATATTCATCAGATCTGAGGTCCCCTATCTTTTTGTAACTGAGACTTGCTTGGTGTATCTGGCACAGTTTGTGCTTCATGGGGTCTTCTAGAGTTAGCTAAGTTACAGCCCACAGCCCTGGGGATGTGGTCTACCTGTGATATGCTCATGTCTCACCCTAAAAAAAAGATGTCTCAAAAATAAAAGAGATGAAAGGAAAGATGCATTCATATGCATTTCCCAAGATATTCCCCTGAAGGGAGAACCTCTTTTCAACAGTTCTGACTAGTTCTCCATTTTCCATGAAAGTCTTTTTATAAAGACAGGTTATGCTGGAAGTGTTTCTTCAATGGACTACCACGGAAAAATGTGTTTTCCTTCAACATAAGGGAACCCTCCAATGATACAGCTACACAGACAGAAAACCTGTTATTCTAAACTGGTGCAGCTCCATTGACTTTAATAAAGCCATGCTTTTTTTAATACCAAGCAATGACGTAGGCAATATAGTGTCTTGTGTTCCACATGCCTTCTCCTGTGCTTCTGCATATAAGTAGAAAATCACCCTATCACCCTGTTTTTCCCCACTGGCCTGTCTGAAGCCTTCCTGATATTGCTGCACCATCAAATCATTTTCATATAATGCAGTGGTACACAAAGTATGTTTCAGAAAGCTTTACATCCATTTTAATGATCAAAAGAGTTTTTAATTTTAATTTCTAAATTTAATTTAATTTAATTTCTAAATTTATTTTCTCGGACATGGTCACACACAAGAAGTTGTGGTCAACAGCTCAATGTCCAAGTGGACATCAGTCACAAGTGGTGCTCCTCAGGGACTGGTATTGGAACTGGCACTGTTTAACGCCTTTGTTGGCAACATGGATGGTGGGATTGAGTGCACCCTCAGCAAGTTTGCCAATGACACCAAACTGTGTGGTCTGGTTGATATGGTGGAGGGAAGGAATGCCATCCAGAGGGACCTTAACACACTCGAGAGATGGGCCAGCGCCAACCTCATGAAGTTCAACCAAGCCAAGTGCAATATCCTGGCCCTGTCAGGGCAAGCCCAAGCACAGTTAGAGGCTGGTGAGGGAATGAATTGAGAGCAGCTATGAGGAGAAGAACTTGGGAGGAGCTCAACATGAGCTGGCAGTGTGTTCTTACAGCCCAGAAAGCCAACTGTATACTGGGCTGCATCAAAAGGAGCATGTCCAGCAGGTTGAAGGAAGAGATTCTTTCCCTCTGCTCAGCTCTTGTGAGACCTCACCTGCAGTATTGCATTCATCTCTGTGGATCCTGGCACAAGAGGGATGTAGAACTGTTGGAGTGAGTCCAGGGGAGGGCCACAAAGATGATCAAAGGGCTGGAGCACCTCTCCTATGGAGACAGGCTGAGAGAACTAGGGTTGTTCAGCCTGGAGAAGAGAAGGCTCTGGGGAGACCTTCTTTAATCTTCCAGTCCCTAAAGGGGGCCTACAAGAAATCTGGAAAGGGACCTTTTGCGAGTGCATGTAGTGACAGGACAAGAAGGAATAGTTTTAAACTGAAAGAGGGTAATTTAGATTAGATATTAGGAAGACATTTTTTATGGTGAGGCACTGGCACAGGCTGCCCCCTCCAGGGAAGTGTTCTAGGCCAGGCTGGATGGGTCTTTGAGCAATCTGGTCTAGAGGAAGGTGTCCCTGACCACAGCTCTGGGGAGTGGAACTAGATGATCTTTAAGGTCCCGTCCAACCCAAACCATTCTGTGAATCTGTGATACACAGTTATTCTTTGGCCTTCTGTATTTCTGGGCCTCTTTTTCTGCAGTGTATCTTCCCCTTCACTCAAAATATTTGTAAAAATATTTTTTTAGTTTTCTGATCAATTCTGCTATTTTACTTTTCTGGTTTGCTCATTCTATACAATTATCAGACTAAATGACTATATTTTTGTTGGTTTGCTTTCCCATCTCTTACATGATAGATATTTTTAAACTCCTGTAATTGCCTGGTGCATTTGACAGTTTATTCTCCATATTCCTTTTTTTTTTTCATGTAAGTCTAGAGAATCTTAATCAGAGTGGAGTTAGATAATGTGGTGGATTTTAACGCTTTCTTCCATTTTTTCCTGGTAGCTCTTTGTTTCTGTAAGCCGTTTTGCATGTCAGGTCCTCCTTCATTTCCATTAAAGTTCTGCATTTAGAACTGAACTTTTGTTTTCTTAAATCTTCCAAGTGTGCCTTTCCAGAACTGAAAAGCTTTACACTGCTTTATTGCATGAAATCATTCTTTACTCTGTTGGATACAAGCACCTAGGTGATGTTATTTTCAGGTTTCTCTCTTTTTCTTTTTTTTTCTTTTTTTTATCTGCAAACATTACTGTAGACTGAGGACATCTTAGCTGCTGACTTTGGCAGTTGCTTAGTGAATCCTAAAGTTAACTTTGAAAGTATTTAGATATTTGTTTCTGCACATATATCAGTGGAAATTCCTCCCAAAATACAGCAACCTAACATGTTAGTTGTAATAACAGATTCAGGTGATATATTTGCCATCTTAACAGAATTTCTGCATATTCAAAAGTGAAAATGTATCATGTTTATTTACATATCTATGTCTGAGTAGGACCAACTGAAAATGGAGAACATTCAGATTATATAAACTGTATGCATGTGCACAGTAGGGAATGGAACTTGTCTCAAAAAACCCCAAATGTTCTTCCTTTGTTTTTTTACTTATTTTAATCAAAATATACTGGGCTGTATTAATATGGACTCAAATACTACAGCAGCATCTTCACTGATTTATATCCCTCTGTTATAGCTCAGTCTTCAAGATGTCAACAAACAGAATGTAAATTTTCTCCTGAATGCATGATCCTTTCATGCCACCACAGACTCTAAGAGATTCCTTATTATTACTTTTTATCTCCATAGGTCTTGATATTATGAAATCCTTCTGTAGACTCAGCTGCATGCACATTTCTTCTGTACAGAAAGACTTAGGTTGACTTTACATTTTTTTCCGCCTTCAAAATTCTTTGTTCCTGACCATGAGAAGTTAAATTTCTCAAGGGAAGAGGAATTGAAGCCTTCCTAGAATAGGAAATTGGGAGGAAAATCCCC
Source organism: Psittacus erithacus (assembly GCA_009867235.2). NCBI lineage: Eukaryota > Metazoa > Chordata > Aves > Psittaciformes > Psittacidae > Psittacus > Psittacus erithacus. Next base: position 16,558 of record WYDI02011627.1, read on the forward strand.
TATTGACTACTGGGTATCAAAAAGATTCATAAGGATCTCACTGGAAGTGTTATTTAGCCTCAGATGCTTCTGTGCTGCCTTAGATATAATCTGATAGTTTTCCTTTGTAATCCAAATACATCTAACTATTTTTACAGAAATGCAAACTGAATGTGCATATAAATTATAGATTAGGAACAAGGATACCCTGGTAAGTAATTCCATATAGTTTAGGTTCTTTTCTTTTTATTATTTTATTAAATTCTTGATGTAAATTTGAAATGACATAATCCCTTTTTTAAACTTCAAGAGTTGCTTGTGTTATCCCTTATTTGCTCATTCTGCAGGTTCCTTATATGAAAGGTTATTTATTGTGGCACTAGCACTTGCTAAAGCTTAATAGGAATAATTCTTGTGAGCGTCACCATGGTATCTGTCACAGTTGCAAATAATAATTTTGTTTCCAAAATCTGTTGGCTCTTTCTTTTATTTCCTTTTTTTTTTTCAGAAAAGGATGCCCTGCTGATATGAAAATTTCCTGTGCTCCACTCAAACAGACAGAGAAACAGCACCCAGGGCCAGAGGTTTTCATAGATGAGCCTAATGAAATACCTTATCCAGGTGAATTTTCACCTTCTTCAGGTGAAATTACTTATGTCAGCAATAAATTTCATCCCATATTGTTCTAGAAGGTGTTTCAAAAGTTAATGTGAATCTCAACATACCTATATATACTGCTGACTCTTCCACGTCACTTCTGGGTCACAGTGTTGTCAGCTCCTGCTTTTAATGGAGTCTCATGATATTTGTTGTTTTTTTTCTTTAAGTTCCAGATTCTGGGGACATATCTCATATTTCATTTTAAAAGCAGAGTTTTACAGTTTTTGTGGTACCTCAGAAACACTTGATAACTTGACCTGAGTGCACTTTTCAGTCTCAGGAACTCAGAGCTAAACAGACAAAACAAGCACTCATGAGACTGCTAAAAATCTGGGGATTTTTTTTTTTTGGCCAGTATTATTCCTTGGGAACTGTGATAGAGTTAATTTGGGACTTCTGAACGCATGTGGTTAGCAGTGCGGAGTCATTAACAGGAAAGGATAATTTCCTTCCATTTGCAGTAAAGCATGCCTCTAACTGGATTGTGCTCAAAGCTCAGTGAAGCCTGAGTTACTCTGAGTTGTATTCTGAGTAGCAGCTTTTCTACAGACAGGGTACTTCAGCATGCAAGTATGGGCAAATGATGGACTGAAGTTCAAATCACAAGTATCCTCCAGGTTGTCTCAGTAAGTATGGACAACACACATGTGACTTCATCTCTGCCACAACAAGATGGGGCAGAGATTATTTTGCCCTTTGCAAGGCTGTTTTGAGATCCAATTCCTTAATGTTTGAAGTGTGTTCAGGTACAGCGAATGGGGGGAGAAATAGAGGCAGGTTGAAATTGGTGAGCAAAGTATGAGCTGAGGCAAAGTGAAATATTGTTAGCTTTTGTAAAATTATGGGTAAAATTACTCTTTTTTGATACCTCCACTTACACAGGAATATATTT
>WYDI02011631.1:13524-36012 GCA_009867235.2 Psittacus erithacus
AAAAAAAAAAAAAAAAAAAAAAAAAAAAAAAAAAAAAAAAAAAAAAAAAAAAAAAAAAAAAAAAAAGAAAAAAAAAAGAAAAAAAAAAGAAAAAAATCACAGATTTGCTCTAATCCGAGAATGTTTCTCCTCCTTTTGATCAGCCAGCCTGCGCAGGTAAAACATATTAACCAGCATGATCTGGCTGCTTTTCCACCCCCTTGACATGAAGCAGTCAGAAAACTAGCTTAGGCCCATAGCTAAGTTCACACTTGCTTTGCATTTCTAGAGCAATAAAAATTAGTGGGATGGTATATGCAATTCAAAACAACCACTACAGATACACCTGAGCCACAAACTGTGGCCAATAGATTAAGGAGCCATTGTTTCATAGAGAACTTGATTAAGGAGCAAGGTTAAGTACCAATAGAAACTTTTAAGCATACCAAAAAAAAAAATAAAATAAAAGAACAATACATCACCCAGTGCCAGGTTGTATCCACAAAGAGTTCTAAAGAAATTCAGTTGTGAAACTGCAGAATCACTAAAGTACTTCTCCTGCTTATTGCAAGCTCTATTACTTTCCAACAGAGTGAGAAAAGATAAATATCAGACTAAGCTTCGTAAGGTGCTACAGATGCAATTCTGGGAATTGTAGACCAATGAGTCTGATTAACATACCAGAAAATTAATTTGCCAGCTAATTAGCATAAAATATATTAGAAACTGAAACAGGTGGGCACATGAAAAACAGTAACATACTGGAGCAGAATCAAAGTAATTTTTATAATTCATGAAACAGAGATTTAAAGGACATAGCAAAAAAACAGTCCTTCAGTAGGTATATTGCATTATGCAGTCAAAATAAAACCAAACCCAACCATACACGTTGAACAAGGTCCTTCAGCAATAGTTCTGAAGAACAATTAAAGTGGTATAAGTCAAGAGGGAAGACCTTTCAGGCATTAGCAATGGTTTAAAAGACAGGAAACCACAGGTTGGAACAAATAATTTATTTATTCTCAGAAGATGGGGAAATAGCCAACAGAGGTACCTCAAAAAACAATGCTGGGATCAGTGCTGTTTAATAAATTAATGAATGATCTGGAAAAGTAAAAGAATAGTGAGGTCTGACCAAGTCTGACATTGGTCTTGTTAGCTCTCCATTGTAAAACTGAAAAAAAATAAACTTGGAACAGGAAGAAGCCTTGAATCAGATGGCAAGCAGCTTATGAGTGATGAGAAGAGAGGAGGTAGGGAACGAGGTAAAGCAAGAGCTAACAGTGAACAGGACTGGGAATGTTCTCAGTCCATCCCTTGCCTCAAGGCTGGGTCAGTTGTAAGGTGTTACATCATCCTAGACAGATGTAGTGGGGAAATCGCCTCCAATGATACAGCTTCTGTGGCATTAGGAGAGCACATTGTTCAAATTATTCAGTTTTCTTGCTCTTAGGAATTTATACCTAACCTTAACCTTTCTTGCTGCAGTTCATGCCTATCACTGACGCCTTGAGTACAGAGAACAGATTATTCTCTTACTTTTTTGCAAGGCTTTCATATCTTCAAATTCTGCTGTCATAATCCCATATATACCATCACGAAATGAGATTCTCTACACCATCCATAGTTCTTCAGTATGTCCTTACCAAGACTGGGTCAAGCAAAAAGATGTCACACGACTTGCAAACTTCCTTTTGCTTGTACTTCTCACTATGAAGTTTGTCCTTGTGCAACAGCAAGACATTGTTGACTCATGTTCATGTTGTTATCACTATACTCACAGACTCTTTCCTGAAGGACTGTTGCTTAATCAGTTGTTTCCCATCCCATATTTGTGTAGGTGATTATCACTGCCTAACTGAATGTCCCTATTGATTTACAAGTTTTTATTAGAAACCATTTCATCAGTTCACAGAGATAATTTTGAATTCCAACTTGGTCCTTCAAAGGATTTGCACTGCCTCCCTGCTTCATGTCAACGCCAAGTTCAGAACATTGCTAAAGTCCTGAATAAATTCTGACCCCAAAAAGATCTGGCTAGCACTGTGTGTTTCTATTTAGACAATAACCACAAAGAATTACTGTCTAGATTTGGCTACCAACCAATTTCACTTCCTCCTTTCTGAACTTTCATGAAGACCATGTTTATCTGAAGAAGAGATTTATTTCTTGCTTCTCTTCTATCCATGCGAATTGTCATCTTATCACACAAAGATATTGGATGTCTTTGACTTTTTTTTTTCCCTGCTATGTCCTTTTGGTTGTTAAATATCTTTTTATCTTCAAGGTGAATGTAGCACAAGTTGTGTCCTAAGTTATTCCAGAATTATCCTGGAACTTAAATGAAGGCCTCTTTTTCCCTTTGATATATACAAAACCTTTCTATGTTTTCAGGGCTTCTTTGCTGTGATTACCAGTGTTACGGTTATCCTCCATATTTTAAACGTAAGAGCTAGTATTTTCAAGTTCATTAAATATCCCAGAATGATGATCCCATCCACCTTAAGATATCTAACTTTCCTAAGAACTTTCTAACTTTGTCTTTCCCACTGTACCAGTACCCAACTAGTAAATTCCTCCAAGCAGTCTTTTCTACAAAGACTGATGCAAAAAGGACATTACAAGCCCCTAAGGCTGCAGTTTTAATGCATAGGAGAGAAAGAAACCTGTTTCGTGAGTATTGCTCTTACCAAGTACTTATACTTGGAATGATTTCTTATTACTCCTGATATCTTTTGCCAGGTGCTTCCTATTCTCAGCCTTGGCTTTTTTAAAATTCGTCCCTACATTCCCACTATGCCCTATAACAGTAATGCTTCAACATCGAATCTAACTCACAGGTTTGGTGTGCGTATGCATGTGTCAGAGGTCAACGGTAATCTCACCATTTTGCAAAGATGGCTTTCTTCCTGTTAGGCTTTGTCACTGCTGGTTTTTTCTGCCTGTGCCATTAGTACCACCTCTTTGAACATACTTCTCTGCATTTAAGTCTACTGGAAAAAAAAAAAAAATAATTTGTTTTCTTGTTCTTCTAATACAATAGTCAGCATGATTTCCATGGATGTCATGCCCCAGAAATGCATTGAAGTTCTCTGGAAGACTTAAAAAGCATATGGAAAAGCGTAATCCAGAGGATAACTCCCCTACCACTCCCTTTACAAGGCTCACCAACTGTGACTCTCAAACTAAGGTCTCCTGGGATAAAATGAAGGCGCTTTAAAGAATATCAAAGTTTAATTATTAGTTAAGGGATATAAAATTGACAATACGAATAAATGGTCAGTTTTCGCATTTCAGTAAGTTTACCAGTGACGGTCTTCTACTCTGCTAAAGATTATGTTCCTCAATCTATTCATGAATGAGGTAGCCAGGATTTCTAATTATTCAAAATTGCTCACGTGCACGCTGACTGTGAAGAGCTGCAGGAGATATCGTGTTTCTAAGTGAACAGTTAATTGCACACCAAATGAAATCTACTGTCAATAAATACAAAGCAAAGAACAGGAGAGGGAAATAACCACACAGTGTAGATGCAACAATGCGTTCCAAATTACCTATTACCCCTTACAAAGAGACCTTGTACTGATCTCAAAAAAAATCATTTTCATGCTCAGCAGATGAAACAATAAAATGGACCGCTGGGGACCCATACATAAGGAAAAATGAACAAAACAGACAGCATCATTATGTAACTCTGTTACACAGTGTACTGTTTGCTTTACCTCATCCACCCCAAAATAAGGATAAAAATTATTCATAATGTCTTATAACACATAACTAAGGGCACAATATTTAATTTAAAGGCAGATTTAAAGCATCTGAAAATTAAGAGCTGTTTATGAATGCTCTATAATTCAATTATAGAACAAGCCAACAACCTTTGGCTCAAGAAATCTTTCAAGTTTTGAGTGCCACTTGAAGGGAATTTATACATCATTTTTCTAATGTTCTTTTCCTCAGTATCCACTGTTGGCCATTTTTCAGGTTGAGTAATAGGTAGATGTTCGTCTGATATAGTACAGCTACCTTTAAATAGCTGAAAATATATGTTATTAGCCTGTTCCTAATTTCAGTAACATAGATTGGCAGTATAGCACATTTTACTTCACAGGCAAAGTAGGAAAGTCTACTCGGACAGAATAGGTATGAAATCAGTAATAGGGACATGAAGGAACAGATAGAAATGTAAGAGTGTGAACGCCAGCACTTGGGCCAGTGTCACAAAAGAGGTGAAGAAAACAGAAAGGGCTGTCTCATGCACAGTTATCCTTATCTGATGCAGGTAAAAAATTAAGCTGGTTGCATAAGAATGGCAAGAGCAGGAGATGAAGCCTGTGAGGTAAGGATAGAAGGACAAGGAAGGAGGGTGGATACGAGTGATGGGGCTAGAGTCACAGCTGAACAGCAGGAGAGCCACTACAGCTAGTACCGTACACACATAATAAGATAAATCTATTGCTAGCTTCCTAGGTTTATACATATTTTACAGAAGCATGATGTTCCCAGTGGATGAAAAAGTGTTACATTGCCATCTAGAGTAGAAAAAATGAAAATATAGGAAGTGTTAGGTGAATCCAGCTACTTTGGAATTAAATAAAAGAAAAAATAGAGAAGCATTCAGAACCTCTTCAATGAGGAAATCCTCAGGAGCAGTAAGGATGCTTTCCGTCAAAGCCTTATGTGAAGGGAAACCCCAGTCAGTACAGGGTAAAACCACAGCTTTGGTACTATGTGGTCTGCAGATGAGCCTCAAACTAATAGGTTAGAAAGAAAAATAGCTACAGGAAGGAAATACTTGATTTGACAAGACAAATCTCACCAGTGGCTTGTCTGGTATCATCTTTCTAAAGGGGTCAGCTGCTTCAAAGGAAAGCCCAAGAAACATTGCAAAGAAAAACTGTCTGTTGAGGGTTTTGTTGTTTAATTTTTTAACTAATCCAAATAAATCAATGTTTGATTCTTACACAGTTTATTCAATTTCTAAATCAATTTTCATGCCCCTATTATAACTACTTATATTTATGTTGCTACAGAGAGAATGCAAGTCAGTTAAGTGCTCATTGTTAGTAAAACAAATACAAGTGCATTTTCTAAAACATTTATAAGACAAGATCTTAAAGAAATGGATAAAGAAACCATTTCGAAGTATTCTTCACAGACACAACAGTTCTACAAACTAAATTTACTTCCCAGGCTGTAAATTTAAAGAAAGATATAAATCCAAGCTAGAACAATGCGCAAATACTCAAACAGCCAAATTGTTCCCTGAATTGCACAACTACTGGTCGGTGCCTCATATCTGTGGTAGAAATACAACTGTTAGAATGAAAAGTGTTTTTCAGCTTACCTGTTCAATAGATCCCCAAAACAGAAAAGCACACAGTTAGAGGTAAGCTTGTAATCAGTGACATGGCAGGAGGGAGAGGAAGGCACTCTGGCTGCTGCAGGAAAGTGCTGCCCCTCCTAGAGACCTTTCCTTCCACCATCCCTACCATGCACAGCAGAAGAGTACACCACTTCCACCTCTAACACTACTGTCAGCATCAAAACTGCCTTCACCACTGCTACCACCAGAAATATTCGCACCATCCTGCCACATGAATAGTGACTGCCTTTATCTCCCACAGCAGAAGCCAGAGCTCCCCATGTCCCAGGCTCACCTAACTGCACTCTCATAAATGACGGTGTGATAGAACAGGCACCGGTTTCCACAGTGCCACAAAACACAGCAATACCTTCAGGTTTTTAAAGCATCAATATCCATGATAGATTATACAACATTCATTTTATAGTCTGACAGGGCACCCAGTCGCTTCCAACGGTTATGCTGTCTTCCCTGCTCAACCTCCACATAGCTGGTAAGTCACAACAACCAGAACTGTTTGCTTAGGACTGAGCAAGATCAAAATTGAATTACCTCTTGTTATTAGAGAAATTTGTCCCAGAGGAAGGTGTTGAAACTGCTGAAGCAAGAAAGCGAGAGAGCATTTTATGACACACTGCATTATGAATGACCTATGAACACACAAAGTAGTCTCCAAAGCTACCAGATTCCAGCTATGTTTTCCACGTTTGATTAAAAGATTATAAATGGTCAGACATATACTCCTGTTATGTTCTCCAACAGTTTATGACTCCTTTCCATTTTACAGTACTCAGTGACAAGGCTTGCCTAGTCCAGGCATGCCCTGAGACTCCGATTGTTTACCTTAGTTGATTTGAGCTGACATGTTTGAAAATTATTATATCCATTTGTTCTGCTAGATGTTTTGTCTCCCTTGCTTATACTTCTTAATTTTTTGATTCTCCTGTTATTGGTCTTACAACTAAAGGCTTTAATTTATTCACCATGCAATGCTCTTACACACATTTTCTGGCATTCATTACACATTGTCTCCATTGTCTCCCAGTGTCTCTAGGGTATAGTAAGAAGAATAAAGAATATAAAAAGCTACACTATATATTACCTCATATGTCTGCCTTAGACTTTAGCTATTTAACTTCTGTGCACTTTAATACAGCAGACTTTTCACTACTGAAGTTATTCAGTCACGAAAGTTTCATGGTGGGTGTGAGCCTTCATAGTTTCAAAGTGCAAGATCAGGAACCTTAGCAGACGCAGTAAATGTAACCAAGACACATCTTAGTACCTCAATAAATTTGAGGTGAAAATTATCAGAATAAGCAAGATAATCCCTGCCTTCTTTTTACATCCTTCTGCCTTACCTTTCAATCCTGTTTTCCTGCTCCAAGTTTGATTTTAGTTCACACTTCATATGTGAGCTTATGTGAACATACTTTTTTAGCACTATACTCACACAAGCGTACTTCAATTTTGAGAAAGAAATGTCTAAATCAATACATCGCTTAATAATTAAAAGTTCATACTGGCATGTCCTCGCTTCTGGGCATAAAGAAGAACATCCATTAGACATATGAGAAAAGATAGTGGAAACCTTTCTGCCTAAAAAGTCCCAGATTTCTTGTCAGTTTTCAGTGGATTTTGACTCCTTTTTAATCCATTTCAATTGCTTTTAAGCCACATTCTCTGCAGTTGCATAAGTTGCTAAATATTCAGATGCCATCTTAACAACTATCTCTGGTGGATTTTGTTACCATGACTAGAAGATTCATAGCACACCCTTCCACGCCAAAGCCGATGCCTCCACATACTTGCCTTTGAAAAGAAAGGTCAGGAGATCTTGCTATCCGTTTTATAAGTGCAGAAGATTTCCCTGGTGCAGTAGGGGAATAGCCAAAAGGCATCCTCTACAGATATCTTCTAATGGAATCACTTAAAGGAGGCTTAGCTTGTTGAGATTCAGTATTTAATGGCCTAAAACAAAAGAGCACACAAAAATCTTACTAAAACTAAAGCAATTCTTACATGTGGTAAGGAAGCAACAGGAAAAAGCCAACAGCTGAACTCTGAACTCAGATTCTCTAATTACAAGTTTCCTTGTGACAAGTGCTGATAAAATTACTTCTTCAAATCAATTTTGTATTAACAGGCATCACCTGGTCTATGAGAGACACCTGCAGCTTTCCTTCCTCAGCCACCTCTTGCAATTTGACAATAATCAGAAAGCAAATGTTTTGAGAAGGATCTGGAAAGAAATAGATGGTTAATTTAGTCCCTGAAGCTATGACTAAAATACAAGCTTTCTTGGACCCTTAACATAAAAGAAATTAGGAACAAAAGCAGCAAACAAGAATCTAAAAATAATAAAAGTCTTCAGGTGGTGGAGAAATGCACACAATAGACATGGTACCTTGCTGACTTTTTCCCAAGTATCACTGTCATGAACTGCTAAGATTTTTTTGGAAACAGCCAGAAGTCTGACATTTGAAAGCAGTTGCTCTTGATTTTGTTCCTAAGCTTTGACACTAGAGAACTGCATTAGAAAAAGCACTTACTGCCTTCAAAATGTAAATGTGTTTTTCTGCCTAAGAGATCACCTACTTATTGTGATGATTACTTCTGGCTAGCCTGCAAGTTGTAAGCTTCTAGCAGTTAATTAAAAAGCATCTTGTAACCATAGCTTTCATAATGAGGCACACCCACTACCTCTTTCTTGTTACCTCAGCCAGTGCACAGCGTCAGAAATTATTTTTTTCAGACTAGCATAACAAAACAACTTCAGTCTGTATTCATATCACTAAATCTGTACAAATGCACTCTAAAACCTTAGTAGTGCCCATTACAATCATCTTATCAGCCTGAGCGTTTTTTACATAGAGCTCTGAATTTGTGTCTCCTTTCCATAATAACTCTTCCTCACCTTCTGCAACTGCATTCTGCAGAATTTGCTTAGGTCTTTCCTATTTTTCAAAAATGGAAGGGAATATGGCTCATTGGAAACTAAAATTGCCAGGCTAAGTACCACCTTGTATTTTTATGGTTTGCATTCATGTAATGGAAATGAGATTTATGTCCCTAACCTTGAAATATTCTGAGCCAATTATTTACTTAATATTTATGTTAAATTATCTATGATTGCAGTACTGACTATGAAAGCAACCAAAAAAAATTTCTGCAGGTGGCCTGTAAAGCTAATTTTGAAGTTAGCTGTGCTAAGCAGTGGTCTTACAGAATATTAATATAGTGTTATAAACTACAGTACCCTCAGGGTGTTCACCTGCCATGGAATTTAATTTACTTCATATCTCATCTAATAGACTGAATCTCATCTATTAGGTAAATATAATGTGAATACGTCTACTTGTTTCTCTAAGGAGTTTATTGGTAAAACCTGGAGAGGCATTCCAACAGAATTTTCTACCACTAAAATTAGCTTGGAATGAAGCTATTGTGCCCTTTTCTGTTATAAGCAATATAGAATATACAGTCTAGGTACGAAATAGCTCCGTGCTCAGAGTCAATGCAGAAGCTACATTGCTCACGCAACCACATTTGTGTTTATTCTTTGTATTGCAAAGAAGAAAAACTACAGCAGGCTCTGGGGATTTGAGCCAGAGGCCATGCCTCCAACCTGCTGAGTGCTGTGCCAGCCGGGAGGAGCTCATCCCAGGGACAGCACCACACTCTGCCCTTGGTAGCTTAAGTGACACATTCTTTTGCCTAAGCAGATAGACTTTTGTATCTGTTTTGAAGGATTATGTTAAGGGTTAAATTGACTGCAAATAAATCTGGTATCATCAGCAGCTAGAACATTAACACAACTTCAACAATGGAAATGAAAAGGGTTTGAATATGTTTTGTCTTTGTGCGCTTCTTGCACTGGCTAATACCTGGTGGTGGCAGTGCTGTACAGGTGGCATTTGTTCTCAATGCATCCAAAGTATCCTGAAACAGTGGTTTAGTGGGCAGGCTGAGAGGCAGCCCCCAGTAAAGGCATTTTCTAGGGGAAAGGGTAGAGGGCAGGTAGTGTGGAGAGGAGCGTCCTTTCTGATTAGCTGTAATCATACTAAGAACTATCCTGGTAAGAGGAAGGCCATAGAAATATTTGCTCCCTGCTCCATCTTGACATGGACTTTTCTGCACAAGACCTACTGCTGGTACACATCTGGTTTATTCTTCACAGCCTGTGTTCGCAACAGTTATGGGTGCTTAACACCAAGGCCACTCCTACAGTTAATTCCTTCACATTACTCTGTCCATCAGAACGGAAAGACTCATACACACTTTTTCAAAAATCACAAGAGAATATAGCCTTACAGATATCCCAGAACAAGCACATTTATACATGGCCTGCACTTCTGTGTATGAAGTGCTGTCAGCATAGCTCCCAGGGATAGGTCCTCCATAAAGCTTGGAGAAGCAGGAAATTTAGGCGCCTGACATGGTAAGTGTTCTCATTCTGTGTATGCCATTTATGATTAAACTTAGTTGTTATGTTAGACAGAGGAAAAAGACATGCAGGATACATAAAAGCAAAAAAATGCATTGCAAAAACAATTTTAGAGAGGGAGAATGAGAAAAAGATAGAACCCATGGGCAACTTAAAATATAAAAAGTAGATGTTATAGTTCACTGAATCAAATATGCCATTATAGTGCAGAGGAAATTGAATCCATCTGTACTCGATAAGGGTGGCTTCATTATTCACTTCTGTCTTTGCTTAGTTGTGACACTCATGACTGATGAGACCATCCCCATTTCATGAAGATAAATTCAATATCCGTAGTATCATTCTAATATATTCTCTATATATAGAGAACGCATTTAACGGATGGTGGTGGGATAGTATTTTTATCTTCACTGGCACATGAAAGGAAGGAGCACAGTTTCCTAGAGCTGATACTGTGAGTGAATTTATATGGACCCCTTTTCACAACTTCTTTGTTGAGGACGAGTGTTGGTATGGAGAGGGTAGCACACAGGTTGACCTCACTGACATCATCTAAGATCTGAATACAGAACTGGGTCAAAATGCAGTAGAGATTTGGCCATCATATCCTAGTCTTGATTAGATACTTGTCTGTGTATGAACACACCAACACCGTAATAGTTAATAAGAGGAAACACCATTGAAATGAGCTGACATTAATCTAGTGTTGCTTAGAGATGTAACTTTCCTCCTCTTCCTCCATTCTTGTTCAGTTTTCCAAACCAGTGAAACATTTTTCCTTGATGAAGCCTCTGACTCACATCTCCTTCCTCCTTCAATAGCATCGTATATTCATGCACACCTCTGACAGACTAGTTTAAAAACATGGAATCTTGGAACCTGTTCAGCAGAAGTAATCCCATAAGAGATGTGTTTAATAAGTAAAGCATATAGGGGGAGGTCAAAGGTAGCTATCATAAATTTAATTTATGATGCATCTGTAATATGTCACAGCTCCATACAGAGTGTTCACACGCCTCTTCATGACCAAGTTTTTTCCTGATAGATCCAGGGAGAAGAGGAAGAGCACAAGCCAGCATGGGTTTCTAAAGTGCCATCTCTGTGTGAGCTGCTGCTGAAGCACAGAGTTCAGAGCACTGGTGCAGATGGCCACTCCAAAGCATAAGAACTTCCACCAAGAAACTTCCTGAAATACAAGTCCATTAGTTCAATATTCATAATCTCACAACAAGGCAAGTGAGAGATTTTACTGACAGGTAAAAGAAACATTGGAGAAGAAAATTCTGGAATAAGCTGCACATACAGGATCTTCTTTTATATCCCATAATTTGACACCTGACATATATCCACTGCATAATGATCCATATAAGTTCTTGTGTGTAACTTTTGCAATGTAACTGAGCAACACCAATATTGCTCAGTTTCTCAGTGTCTTCATCACAGTCACTTCGAGAGTTTCATAATGCAACCATTAAAATCTGTTTCAGGCTGAAACTTGTCACCCAAATGCATGAGGAAACCAAAGAGAGAAATACTTTAATTTCTAGAAAGTTATTACATACTGCCTCTGTTCTGGAATATAACTTGCTTTGATTATCATATGCATAAACTATTAATGTAATTTTCTTCTTGTTTGGTCTAAAACTGTGATTAGATAAAGCAGATATTTTCTGTCATCATCTACGTAACAGAGAATTAATTTGTTAAGCATAGAGCAACATTCCTCCACCAGATGATCAGTAGCAAAGAGGTGCTATGCAAATGAATACCAGCTGCATAACCAACTGAAATGCAAATTTTAAAATTGGTCTAAGGTGTTGGAAAGATAATAAGAAAACTGAATCAAGAAAAAGTGGTAAAAAAAAACCAACAAAACAAACAAGCAAACAAAAAAACCCAAAACCACAAAAGAAATCCTTCTTTTTTTATTTCACAGTTTGCAGATGTGTAGTAAGAGTCTAGTCATTTAAAGAGCCCCTTACAGGGTCTTCCCAACTACTTTTCGTTGCTCTATGTTCTGATTCACTGAAATAAATCTGCACATTATTCTCAGATTCCAGGAGGAACACAGAGGAGCCATTTCCATAACTAGCCTTAGAAACAAATACAAGAAATTGCATATGTACATGTATGTATTTATGAGTCATGTTTAGATTCACTGGAAGGCTGAACTTAAAAGAGTTAGGTCTTTCCTCATGTCAGTGGAGCCAGGTCAATTTACGCCAGTTTAAGAGCCACTCCAGTAGCTTACTGTGGCATATTTACTTGTCTTTAATAAAGTTTTAGGTACATCTTTTTTTCCTCCAATTTCCAATATAGAATTTAATTGATAAGAAGTCTAAAACATTATCAGGTAAACTCATTTCTGATGGAAGTATCACTTTCTAAATGATCAAAATGTCCATCTAGTTCATTCCCCATAAAGTCTCTATTCAGACATGTTTAATATTGATGTTTTACTTTTTATTAAAGATTTTCAAGATACTGTGGAATTTTGAAACCTTATACACAAAAGTGCGTGACAGTATATTACAAAAAAGTGGAAAGATGTAAGATGTTTTTTTCTTTCTCCGCATACAGTACATTGCAGATTTTCCCTGCTGTACAGAATGGACTTTCTGCTGCAGGTAAGACAAATGCTTAAACAAAACCCCAAACAAATGATGATTATAAAATAGAAAGGTACAGTTAATACACAATAAACAAGGGGAAAAGATATTGTCTCCTTAGTGGTATTTCGATCAGATTCTGCGGTATTTACTTATGAAAAAGTCTCCCTCCACTCAATAGTAGAGGAAACATTATCCTTGCCTCCCCACAGTATGCAATTCAAGTTCAATAGCACTCTATACACGTTCATTCCTCGAGTGCTCCACTGGTAACACGATTGCAGTAATTACGGCATGAACATGTTCTATGAAACGGATACTAGTTCATTAATTAAAAGATGAACGTAATTGATTATTTTAACAGCAAGGCTAAACACAAGGGTAATCCCACAGAGAGATCTGTAGGGGGAGATCTGCCCAAGATGTGCCCTTGACTTAGCTGCTTCTCCCAGGGGGTGGTTTTAAAGGAACACATCCTAAAAAGGTAATAATTACAGAGCACTATTAGTGAGACTTAAGTCATTCATGACCTGTTTCCCATTCGAAAACTATTGCAGAACTTATGTGTATTTCAGGGGATGTATTTGCCTTTCGCAAACATCAGCCAAACACTTGGACACACAATTGGCATGTGAAAGCCCTTGGCTGTCTCTTATGATGATGTTCTAGTCAGATAATGCTCAGTTCAATCTCACCTTTGCTGTTGACATGTCACAGTGGCTCTATAGGTGTATGCTATTATTTCTTTCCTGATGTGGCAACAGAAGTCTTTTGAACAAAGGAAGATTGAGCAGCAAGAGTAAGATACCCCTGTTCATGCCACTTTCCTTGTCTTTGACACTGAACATGGCTTACCAAGAAGACATGCTGCAGATGAAAATCTTCTCACTCAGCTTGTTAACACAGCTACACAAATCAAGACCCTACATTCTGGCATTCAGACCCTAAGCATATGTTCTCAAACAGCATTCTGTCTTAGTAGACGAGCCCCTAATTAAGATCGCCAAAGACCTAATTACAGCAATGTCTTAAATCAGTCCATTCATATTTTTTAAAAACACAGCACTTTTTGTGGAACCACCAAGACAGCACTGCCAAACCAGAGCAACCATATCCCTCTTTCTCTCTCACCTTTTCACAGGCGTATTTAAGGGTTATTGCATCTGGCTTGATTCAAACATTGTACTCAGTCCAGCTTGTGGTTGACCACATATGGGTGTACTAGAGGAGGGGGAAAACCAAGAAGCATTTACTTACCTCATTGCATTCCTAGTAATCAGTTACCCTTGGCAGTCATAAGCTCTTGGCAGCCTTCCGTGTTCCCCAAGCACAGAA
The DNA here is from genome assembly GCA_009867235.2 of Psittacus erithacus. Lineage (NCBI taxonomy): Eukaryota > Metazoa > Chordata > Aves > Psittaciformes > Psittacidae > Psittacus > Psittacus erithacus. The sequence goes on from WYDI02011631.1 coordinate 27,260, forward strand.
ACAGGTCCAGCCTTGTGCTGGCAAGCAAGAGACACCAACACCACCATAAAGGGCAAGGGCAATGACAGTGTCTCTTGCCATGTCTCACCTGGTAAGAAGCAGACAGTTTCTTACATGGGAAAAAGTATATAACATATCTTTTCAAACAGTGGTGTTCCCTTTCATAATTATTGAACAGTGGATCAGTCAGAGTTCATCCAGACATTTACCAAGAGGGCTAGGGTCTGAAGTTACCAGGTAAATCCTGGGCTGGTGTAAACAAGTATGAGGGCACTGATCTCCATAAAGATATGATGATGGACACGTACTAAGGATACTCTCTGTAACCTTGTCTGAAATGATTAAATCAATCCAGATTCTTTGATATGGACACCGTAGACAATAACAATATTAGTCTCAATAAAATGATACTGAGAGAAGTTCTTTTCAGTTTCTTTATTTGATTAAAGTGATTCTGGCTTAATTGTCTCCTGCATATTATCCCATGATGTAATTGAATAAGGAGATTGAAATAAAAAGCTGCTTCTAAGTAAGGGCATACTTCACTAGGGCTTTTGTTCTTATTTAGTACAGTTTAACAATTCCATCCATTCACTGATCATGGATGCCTGAGAAACCTGAACGCACCTGCCCTGCCTAGATGTGGCTACACTCCACGGCCCATCATGTTTGAAAGCACTCACATTTGTAATGAATAAGAATCCAAAATGGGAAAAGCAACCACTTAGATCAAGCTCTTCTCTTCCTCAGATGCACACATTAACTCTGGGATATTTGCAAGTTCCAGTGGAAAAAACCTTTAAGTCTTTTTTTATTGTGTCAAAAAGTCAAAAAAAAACATTTGACAGCTTCCATGCTGCTCGCTGCTAAACTATAAATGCCACTAAAGGGTTTTTTTCTTTCTGATATAATCTTCTGCTTTTTCCAGACAACTTATGATAACAGCAGAAAAAAAGCAGAACTTTCTCAGTTTTAAACATTATCTCATTGAATTAGATTAATTAATATTAAATAAACTGACTATAGAGATAAGTATTAAGAATTGATACTAAACACTATGAATTAAATCCCTGCTGCAAGTGAAGCCAGTAAGAATAGGGTCAGGGCAAACACACCTAAGGGAAGCAGCGATTTGATCTACTGATAGAATGGATGCAGATGTTTGAGGATATGGTCCTTATTAAGCTGCTCCTTCAGTCCACAATGAAATTGAACTTAAAAAGCATATAACACCGACGAGATAATTCTTCGCTTTTTAAGGAAGCTATATGTTATATATATATATATCTCACAAAGATAAAAAGCTGCTTGCAATTTCTATTTCATTCTTTAACTAATATTTCTAAATTTTTAGTTTTCAAAGTCTTGCAAATCCGCTCTGCAAAGCCGGCTACAACATTTGTTGTATGCTATGGGTGATAGATATAATCCTATAATTTCCAATGCAATAATAAGAGGTTTAATTTTCCATTTCTTCCCTCTGTGAGATGGCGTCTGGCTTTGAATTCTCATTTATGTCTGCATGGGTACACAAACCTGATCTGCATCATTGTAAAGTCAATACCTGCTCTGACTTCTTTTTCATTGTTAAAAAGCAAAGCCTGACCTGCAATTCAAAGACAAAAGAAAAGGTTTATCCCATCAGTAGTCTTTCTCTTCTTTGCTTCTCCTCTAATATTAGGACTCATCTAGGGAGATGTTAAAAGCTGTATCAGTTCAAAAAGGTTACCTTTCTTTCTTCTGCAGGCTTCCCATAAAAGGTTAGCAATAATTTTAAACTCTACAAACCAGCACATTTGCAAACTCACCCCAATAACATGTATTTTTCCTGAGAAACAGAGAATCACTATTGAATCTGAGACTAACTCACAGGGGACTTAACACAGAGAAAAGTCAGAGCTGTTCCTCCCTGCTGCCAGGGACTGCTGGGACGTGAAAGCTGGATGATTTCCACCACCAAGAGAAAGAGGGGGAGGCAAGGCAAAGGGCCAGAAAATAGTCTTTGTTCTTCTCACACAGAGAAGATAGTATGGAGGGTTGCTATTCTCTTGTCTCACTATGGAGCCTTTCCACCTTTCAGCTACCCAGAAAGAGAGCTTTCTTCTTTCCCTTCAGTTCTTTCTTTGTGGGAGTGTGGAGGTAGGCTTGGGAAGGGCTGAGAACAGACAGCAACAGCTTATTATTCAAGTATTTCCTGTCCAGAACAAGCTGAAAACCCAAAAAGTTAAAAACAAAACACATTTACCCATCTCTTTTTATTGTGCTGAGAAATGGTTGTTAGTATTTTATAACTCAGTGTAAAATGCAATGGCTTATCTTTAATACTTGGAACCTCTTTGAGTACATCAGCCAAGTAGGGCTGTTTATATTTGCACATGCCTGTGTGTGAATACAGCTGCAAAACTGTGCATTAGGATGGTGGAAAGAATAGACCAAAATTTTATTTTATTTTTTCATGGAAAAAATAGTTGTCCATGTGGGAAGGTTCTCAAAATGAAGTTTTCCAATAGTAGTGCCGTATTTCCACACATAATTTTGACTTCTTTGGGGGGGGAAAGCCCTCAAACACATGAAAGCAAAGACAAAAAAAAATGTATTAACCAAAGGTTGAAGATTTTTGCAGGGAAATAACTTATGTCATTCAGCTGAAGCAAAACATCTCAGCAGTCTTGTAAGCAATGCTTCACTTCAATATTCAATCTGATTCTTGTAAGCTGTCACAATGCTTCATATGAACTATATATTTAGGAGCCAAACACCCTCAAAGTGTTTTCCCAAAGCAACTCACTTCCTCAGAACTGCGTTCCAACAATGGTTCCCATTTTATACCACAACAAGTCCCTGAAGTAATCTGTGCTGCAGTACAGGCAGGGAAGGCTGACCCATTGAGGATAATAAGGTATGAGTTATTTGCACTTTAAATGATGAGAAAATCACAGTTGTGCTCTAGTAATCTGCAGTTTAAAAAAAAAATAAATAAATTTAAACTACACTTTTAACATCAAATTGCCCCAGGATGAAACCTCTTGGTTTGGTTAGATAAACTGAAACATTGGAACAACTTGAAGTAAATATTTTGCTTTCTGTTCTCACTCAAGGATTTTCATGGTTTTAAAGGAAAAAATAGAATTTTCTAAGAAAACTAGACACATTTTGATAAGCCCTACTATTTATATCACAGGATTGAATCTGTACACATTTACTCTGGAAAAATTGGGATTAATCCCAGCATACAATTGTGAAACCAAATTTGGGGCCATTCAAGTGACCCTTTATACTCAGACCATAAGAAGTCCATCCTGAGTTCCACAATGTGACCTAGGCTGCCACTTCTGGATGCAATACACTAACATTTCACATAAGGTCCCTGAGATGCTCGAGCCCTGCTCCAGCTCAGTGTAGTGAAGAAAAGACCTTCCACTTTAAATTCTTTACTATGCCCTTACTCATAAAATCTCCAGGGTTTTCAGTTTATCTAGGGAAGGATTTTCATGGCAGTCTAGAAAATTTTTATCTGCAGTTGAGAAAATCCAAACATCCCTTTAGGTGTGTATGCATGCCAACTGCAATAATAAAAACAGAGACTTCTTCTACTTCACAACTTCCCATATCTACATAAGCTTTGTCTGAGTAGATTTCAGTGCCCACTAGTCCAAGGCAGAAGGGTAAATATATTTATTCTATTTTATATATGAGATTTCTTCTGATTTGTTAAGCCACAGAAGCCACAAAGCAAATTTTTGAATTCTTGTTTTCATTTTTATCATAGGTCATATGGCTTTTCAAATCCCAGAGATCTTCCTGAGGTAGTTTTGGTATGCTTGGGTAAAACCAGCACAAGTAAAGTAAAATACAGTTTTCCTAAGCAGTAGCAGATACTTGCTTATTCTGGAACAGCCCCATGCATCATTAAAACCATGCTACTATCATAACTGGGTTTAAAAAAAATCAAAAAAAACCATGGACCCATGATTGTAATTCTGTTTATCTTTATATACTATCTTGTTATCAGTTCAACCTGCTGCCCTGCCAGGAAGTTGCTTGGTCTTTGAAAATTTACTGGCAGGCGTTAGAGAGGGATGTATGCACCAACAAAGCTACTCATCCATGCTCCAGCCCCCACACCCTCCTTGAAGTTTCTCATTATTTCTGAAACACTATGTTTGCTATTAGGATTACACAGTTTATTTGTTCAGATTGGGAGGTCTTTTCTTGATGGGATGCCGTGTTCAGTAAACAGCTCCCAACAATAAACAAGGATTTAAATAATCACTGTGTAATCAGTAGGCACCAGCACATTGGATCTCTTCAAATCCAGGTAGCTGTCTGTCAAATCAAAACATTTATCACACTATATGTTAGGTGTTTTGCTGCGCCAGAAGCATCCTGCCCACTTCTTAAGGAGTCTCAGTGATTTTACTGGAAAATTATAACAGACTTTCTGGTTTTGCATGGATTCTGCTGCAACATGTCAGGTTTGTCCTGAACTTAGCATTAAAGTCTTAAGCAACACCAGGAATAACAACACCAGAGTACAAAGCAGTATTGACTGGCTATATCCCCCAGCCCATTTTGTGTTTTGGAAGGAATATGAGACTAACCAAGTAATAAACCAATGACATTTGGCCACAATTAAACACTTTCTGACAATTGGAGCTAGTAGCATTTAGGTTTGGCAGGTAGATGCTTACTTAACACACCTGCGCATAAGATTTCTGGTCCCAATTAAGTTTTAATAGGAAGCAATAACTGCTTCAAATCTAGACAAAACAAACACATTAGGCAGATAATTCAGAAATCTAAAATAATCTTTTTTTATACTATTAAATCAGCTTCAAGTTTTACTTGTACAGGCTCAGTTATTTTCCAACACCTAATGTATTATCTTAAATATATTTTTGAATTCCTACAGCACAACAAAGCATTTGCATTTGAGTTTAGGCAAATACTGATTAACTTTATTAAAATGACCAGAACATTAATGTGCATCTGGAGTTATAACTTGGTTGCCATTGCTTCTCCAGGCTGCAAGTGCCCAGAACCTCTCAAGAAGCTCAAACAATAATGAAAGCAATCTCTGAGCTACAAGGTGTTGTATGCACACGTCAGCAAGTGAATCCAAATAGTAGTGGAGAAGCAGGCTTCTCACATGCTATTTGCCAAGTTCTTTCATATGTAAAGATTCTAGGTATTAAATCAATAAAAAGGAGGTGAAGAGTATGTAGAAGGAAAATGTATTAGATGAGATAAAGAAAAGCATGCCTATCAATAAAGAAACAATAATCACCTGAAGTGATCCTTCTAGAGTATAGAACGTTATTTTTAAATTACTTATCTGATTAGTGGGAGCTAATCTGTCAAGCAGAAACAAATTCAGATAAATATTATGTAAATTGAATATTCTTTTGTCACTGAGCTGCTTTCAATTGCTGGTGTTTGGGTTTGCTTTTTTACCCTTGGAAGGAGGCAGCTTATTACATTTATTTCAGTCTCCAAGAATGCATTCTGTAATACTGTAGTTTTAATTGTCTGTCATTTTTATTTGTATGAAGTTCAAAGCCAGGTATTGACATGAGTTAAAAAGATCTTATCTCAAATCTGAAGAAGAATCAGCTACAATCCTGTTCAGCAGTGTACTAAAGTACAAGCTGAAGCATGTGCCTAAGTCTTCCCATACTCAGTAACGCATGTAACCTATGTTTAATCTTACCTCTAATGGGACTTAAACAAGAAGCAGCATGAGGACCTGCACCTCTGTTGTTGTAGCTTTGAAGGTGTGCATTGTGCCTTACAGATACACACAAGCAGAAAGAGCCAGAGACCTCCACTCCTTAACATTTCAAGAATTTATTGCTCAGCTGCTGTATGTTTTCTCTGACAACCAAATGTTATGCAGGACACTTTTGCCAGCTGCAATCTGATTAGGTATCACCTTTTCCATAACAGTACCAGGCCAGTCAAACTATGGCATACAGGGAGTTTAACCTTTTGTAGATCTCATAATAAACAACTTCAAGTTTCAGAAGAAAATCTGTGATAGAGAGAGCCTGACTACAGCTTGTAAATAAAAGCACTCAGATAAGATGTGAGAGCCAGACCTCTCAGACTTGATCATGCTGACAGTTGAGCTTTAAATTCTTGCTTTATAAATCACTTCCTTACCAACCAGCTGCAAAATCAGGGTTTGTAAACCAAAAGAAGGAAAAAAAAAAAAAATGGAAAAGAAAAAGATGAGGTTTTATTTTGGATTTATTGGTATGATTTGTAAATCTGTTGTAGGATTTACAGATCTGATTTAAGATTTGTTAATCCTGTTTAGGATATGAACTTTTTTCTCCAACTTACCATGTACTGCAATACTATAGTAAAAACCAAACAAAAAAACACTGTTTAAGAGGATGGTGTATAAATCAAGAGTTTGTAGTTAAGATTTGCTGGCACGTTCTATAAACTGCACAGTGTGTTTATAACTCAGCCTTTTACAAAGGCAGATTTATGAATCCAACTTGCAAATTGTCAGACAACTATTATGGGCTCAATTTTAATCTGAGAAACAACAGATGTGCTTCACTATGCTTGAAAACCCTGTCCTTTTTCCTTTATTGCTCATCTCCCCTGCAGCCATCTCATTCACACCAAGGGGGAGAGAAGCATCATCGCCAGGGAACGAGGGAGGAAAGAAACCTCCTGTATCACCCTCACCCTGCAAATAAATAGCTAATGGGAGAGGAAAGGATTTGGGGGAGGTAAAACAGGAGGTGAAGTGTCGGTTATGGTTCACCCCCGCTATTCCACAGCTTTCTGGAGCAGCCTGAGCAAAGGCTCCCTCCTGCAATTTTAACTGGTGCCTAGGGGAGGATAAAGAGAGCAGGTAGTCCCAACTAATTCCCAGGCTGCTAGGTCTCAGGCACAGTGAAAAATTAAACTTCATATACAAGACAGTGAAAAACAGGGCCTAGCAGGAGCAAACTAGAGCAAGTAGAGGAATTTTTTTTCTACACTCCCTGCCTATCTCAGATTACAATGAGGAACCTCTGGGAGAAACCCTGGCTCTGTGATGGCAAATATCCCATTGATTTCACAAGGATAGGATTTCACCCTATAAAAAGGGCATTGGCCAGATTCACAGGAATGCTCTGTCTGCCCCACACTGCCCTGGCCACAACAAGCAGCTGTAAACTCACATCTCTGCGACGTGCTGTGGGTGAGGCATCCGCATCTCACCCAGGGAGGAGAACAGAGAGCCAGGAAGAGGGGCTGTGGCAGCTTCCCGTGGCTCCAAGACACTGCCAGCAGCTTCAGCTGCTCTCCCTACAACCCCTTTTGTGAAGTGAGCACTGAAACCAGCATCCCTCAGATTCACAAGAAAATTTACTCATGTACAGGGAGTTAGTATACCTACTTTCGGGCAGTTTTACAGTAGCCGTCAGGGTTTATCCAGAAACTGAGGGTCATAACAGTAAAATAATAGCTTTATTTTTCTACTAGAATAATTGGGGGGTTCATACAACACAAAAACTGAGTGTGATGAGAGGTGGCTGCTCCTAGACCCTCTGCAGGAGATACTTCAATGTATTACTGCATTTTGATTTTTTCCGAGTGTCAGACTTTTTGGCTTTTGAAAGAAAAGAAAAAAAGTGATCTAAAATATTTTGTTCTCATAAGAAAATAAAAAATATAAAATAACAAAATATAAATTTTATAATTACTTCTTTAATCCTTACTGACATTTTAGAATCAAGCATCTGATCACTGCGAGGATCAGCAAATACTCATGTATATATATGTGCATATACATACATGGAGCTAAATTTTCAGGTAGTTTATGTTAAGCATGCAAGACAAACTACATGTTCAAGTCATTCTAAATACTATTACAAGGGGAACTGAAGCAAGCAGTGCAATTAGAAACAGGAAAATTTGCTTTTATAGCTTTGCGCCTAGCTGAATACTCAATTCTACATGGAAAATATAATCAAAATTGGAGGATGGGGTTGAGGGAAAATGGTTAATATTCTATAACATGCTAAGTCAGCCCTTTACAGACTATATATTTAAAATGTGTGAAAATCATTTATATTGCAAACAGATGCAATATGATTTCTTTCTTTTTCATTGCTTCAGAAGATATAGCCTCACTGTCCCCTGTACATGTGTCTGACAGGCACAGAGACCTGCAAAAGCATGGTCTTTTCTGTTGTGTTTAGCCCAGATGAAAAGGGGAAAGAATAATATGTTTGCAAGGAGAAAGTTTGTGGGAGGCCTCTGAAAGACAGTCCTCACATCAGTGGTGAGGAATTGTAGCTACAGCTGGTGAAACACTAGAAATAATTGCTTTAACAAACAGACACTACAATTTAATAGAAATAGAGTCTTCACATTATTATCTTGCAGGTGATGAATGAAACAGACCTCTCCCTCAGTAGTCCAACTGATCTGTTGCAATGCCAGAACTTACTGCTATTTTCCTCATTCCTTCTTTTGTCTTTTTTGGGAACAGTTCATCCACTTCAATTAAACACAAATTCAAATACAGAAGGGACAGGGATGCCCCCTGAAGCACAATGAGTATGTGGGGCCCAACTGGACCCAGTGTCCTGGATTCAGCAGTAGCAGTAATTTTTCTCCTTCTTAGTAGCTGGTGCAGTGCTGTGTTTTTGACTTTCGGCCTGGGAGCAGTGCTGATAACACCGATGTTTTTAGCTGCTGCTTAGTAATGTTTACTCTGACCAAGGACTTTCTGAGCCTCATGC